>JARQOD010005082.1:0-50243 GCA_033576555.1 Oophaga sylvatica
AGCCAAAACGCAGGGCCCCCCTACGAGCTGGATGTCTGGCTAGGAAGTGCGCCAGCTCCAAAAAAACCTGCCCACGTAATGGTCACTGCGACTGCCGACGGAGGAAGAAGGAAAGACCTGCTAGCTGCTGCCCAGAGGAGCCCCTTTGGGGATGCGCCGGGAGGAGAGGGAGACGTTGCCCCCCCGGAGGGGACAACCCCCCCCGGAAGGGGACCCAGACCACATCATCCCGCCGAGGATCATTGCTACCGCGCAAGAGAAGGTCACCCAGACTCGTGTCCTTTAAACGGCAAATCCTGGGTCCGGGGCCAACACCCAGGAATAGATCACAGGCCCCTCAGACTGGAAACTGCAGGTTTGTGGGAGGAAGACCCTACCTGTCCATCAAACTGGACTGGATCGCAATCCCTGCCCTGCTGGACACTGGATCTCAGGTACCGTCAATACCGATGTTTCTTTACAATAGGTTATGGTTCCAGTGACGGTCTCCAACCCCACACCCTGACTTTGCGTAACCCCTAAGGGCCCCTCCCTTTTACTTACGGGGGCTAAAAATGTAGACGTAAAAGTGGGGAAGTGGACTAAAGAATCAGGGACTTTTGTAGTAAGATGTTAATGAGGAAAATGGGTTGAATGTGGTTTTTAGGCATAAATTATTAGTAACTGTTTTGGAGAGGTTGTTTTTTACTCCAACAGCTCGCCGAAATTGCCCACCAAGGAAAGGAGTGATCCGAAGGAGATTCGGACCCTGATGTCCGCAACAAGTGAAACTGACCGGTGGTGAGATTGGTAATGTACGGGTAACCGACCCGAATCCCATTGTGAAACCCCCAAAGAGGAAATGCTTATTTGTGTAAGAAGCAAAGTTGAGAGAAGAACTCCAAAGTAGTAGAGCCCCATTGTTTCAGAACAGACCTACCCTTGACTGCCAGAGGGTAGGGATGTACATAATGGGAGCGTGCCAGTGCGTCTTCTCAACTGGGGAGGGAGAACAAATTACCACTTATGCCCGTTGCTAAGTTCTGCTGGGATAATAATCCATTCACACGACGGGCCCTTAACCCCCCACAACCAGGGAGGATACGTCCGACCACCCAGGTGGAGAGGTGTCAGAGCTCCGCGGGACGGACACCCTCCAGCCCCACCAAAACAAGGAGTATACCGGAGTTCAGGAGTAATGCACAAGTATTCAGCAAACACCCACTCGACTTTGGAAAATTTAAAGGGGTTCAACTCACATCCCCACAGGCATCATCCCCCATTAAAGAACGGTACAGGCCTATACCTCCACACACTACCAGAAAGCCAAGGAAATTTTTCGGACATGAAGGAAGCAGGGGTGATAAGGGTAGTTGCAGCCCTGGGCGACCTCTAGTCTTAGTCGGGAAAAAAAGATGGAAGTATGAGAATGTGTTAGATTACAACAAGAAATCGCATTACCATAAAGACTACCCTTTACCACGCATTGGGAATCCTTAGCTGCCTTAAAAACGCTAATTACTTTTCCCACCCTTGACCTCATAGTGGGTACGGCAATAGCTTGGCGAGGAGGATCGGGAGAAGCGGCTTTCACCACCCCGATGGGATTGCGATTTGCAGAATGCCGTTTGACTCAGCAGTGCCCCTGGAACGCCAAAGTGAGGGAAAGGGCCTGGGCATCTCAACTTTGAAACTGTGTTGCTGTACCTGGACGACGTCATTGTATATTCCAAAACGTAGAAGTCCTTGAAGCACCTGGCGGAGGTTTTCGAGCACTGTCCAAGTATGGGATGAAACTGAAGCCTTCAAAGTGCCATCTGCTCAAAAAAAGGGGACAGTATCGGGATTATTGTCAGCTCAGAGGGTAGCCCAGCCCCGAGAAGATCACCGCCATCCAGAAAGGCCGGAGCCGAAAAAATCTCAAGGAGGTGCGACGTTCCTGGGACTAACAGGGTACACCGGGGTTTGTGGAAGGATTACACCCCAAAAAAAGCAGCGCCTTGAAGACCCCTGGTGGACAGTCCCCAAGAGCAGAAATTCTCCATTCCATTGGGGTAAAGAACAGCAGAACATTCAAGGAAAATGAAGGAATCCCGAAGGTGTGAATCCTGCCTATCCTGATACAGCCACCGTTCCTGCGATACGACCACAATGAAGGAGGAGCGTCCTCAAATCGAAGCAAAAGGCCTGGAGAAAGTCATGCCTTGCAAGAGGAAGCTTCGCCCCGCCAGAGGAACACTGAAACAAGCACTTCAAGTTGGGTTTCCTGGCACTATCTGGGCCTCAAGAAAAGGGGTTTAAGCCTACCTAGCCTCCAGCAAGTTCATGCCTACACCGATAACAAACCCTGACGCATCTTGAAACAGCTAAGCGGGACCATGGAACACCTGGATGGCTCGGCTGTCAAACTACCAATTCACAATCAAGTACCGAGCAGCCGCAAGAATGCCAACCTGCCCTACCAGGGCCTCTAATAGACACGGAGGAAGACGCTGATGATCTGGAGAATTGAACTACCTGCCTTTCACAGGAATGGGATGATCCACGAGCAACAACCCTCAGGAGATCCTGGAAGACGTTTAAATCCTTTACCTCACCACAGCTGGAAGGAGACTCAGGACAGCGTCCAGTTGTCAGCCGAATCAAGGAGCGTAACGAAGAAGGTTCCTCCTTGGAGAAGGATGCCCTTAAACAAGCAAAAGCTGTGGAAGAGAGGAGCCGGCTGTTCACTACCTTGAGAAGCTGTGCGGAGGTAGTCAACCCAAGGACCCCTAAGGTATGGGCAGATGAGCCCCAGAGCACATCCAATGGTGTTAGAAGACCACGATCAAGCGGGACACTTTGGCTGGAAGAAGGAGACCCTGTTGAAGGTCGTTTCTAGGGTGGGAATCCACCTCCATCGAGAGGTGGTGCCAGAACTGTGGACCCTGTGGCCTCAGAAGAAAGGACATACAGCAGTCAGAAGGCACCCCTGCAACCCATCAGGACAACTCGTCCCTTGGAGATCGTGGCCCTGGACATGTCAAGTGTCACCCAGCCGGTCAGGATACTCCTATGCCCGACTATGGTGGATCACTACTCCAGGTTCCTGGTGGTCGCCCTGTCAAAGATCTACGGCAGAGACAGCAGCAAAGACGTTCAAGCAAATTTCTGCAGACCACACGATATCCTGAGCAGGTGCTAACTGACCAGGCCCAGCCTTCGAGGCAGAATTGTTCCAAGAGTTCTGTCGCTTGTACGGGTGTAAAAGATCAAACCACACCGTACCACCCTCAAACCAATGGTCCTCTGTGGAGAAGATGAATCACATCGTCATTGACCTGTTGAAGACAGTACCAACTCGAGGAGAGAAATCAGTGGCCAGACCTACTACCTGACCTGGTAATCTGTACAATCACATACCTGTGAGTTCCACCAACTGCACCCCACCTACCTCATGCGGGCAAGACCAGGAAAGCTGCCCATGGATCTGGAGCTTGGGTTGTAGAACCAAAACAGATGTGACACTGAAGACGGACACAAACAGACAGGAACAATACGAAAAGACAAGCCTGCTAGAAGAAAGTCTCATCGAGTAAGGGATAAACAAGAAGATCGCTACAACAAAAGTGCGCCAGCTAAAACCTTCGCACCTGGTGAAGTCGTACTGAAAAGAAAGAGGAGGATACACAAACTCGACATCAATGGGAAAGAGAGCCCTACACATACAAAATTCAGGTTGACAATAAGTGTAAGTTCATGTATATATTCCTGAAACTCAGTTTGTTCGTAGCCATTTACTTTCTGTCTTGCTGCAGCTATCTTTGCCCCAGTCAAAATGGGTTTCCACTTGCATGTTCCCGCCCTGATTCTCTCCTTTGCTTCTTAAGCAGCCACAGCTGAGCAATCAGTGCTTCAGATCTACCTGCAGTGAACCTGTGACTTGACTCCTGTAAGCCTTGGACCCTTGTACTCCAGCTATTCCTACTGAGGAACTCTGAAGCACTTGTGGACTCTGAACCCTGCTCTTTGAAAGACCCACGTTTGCATGGACTTACGGTACAGAGAAGAAGATCCTGAATCTGTATTGGAAGATGATTGCTGAGCTTGGATTACTCTTGGCCTGCTGTGTCTCCTGTTTCTGTGTCGCAAACTGTGTGACTATTTCTGCCAACTTGTATGAAGTAATACAGGACTTTTCTATATCAAACCTGTGACTCCTTGTGTTTTCATCGCACCCAGCACAAGACGCTATATGAACTTACTACATACATTACAAGATTCGAAGCCAAAAGTTAGTGTCTGCTGGGTCTGGAAGGCTGTGTCTGCTGTACTGGGATATCAGACATCCGGTTGTACTTTCTGTGATGACAGTGTTGTGACTTCTCACAACATTCCAGGTGAGCAGTTCCCTTAATTTTTTTTTTCTCTCTGCAGTGTTGCCACAGGTGAACACTATTGTTTTTTTTTCTCTCCTCTTCTTCCAGTAACCTGTCTTAAAAGATCTGGAAAATGGAGGCCCGCATAAAGGAACTTTGCGGAGTGACTGATAATATCCTTGCAGATTTGCAGAATATAAAGAACCGTTTTACAAATCTACAGGACCTCAATAATCACAATTTGCAAGTGGTTGGACAACTACCCAGGATTTGCGAGCAGGATTGAGTTCTAGAGGGGCGAGTCCAGGCTCCTCCGTAGCCCCGAGTGCTGGGATTCCCAAGTTGCCCCCTTTTCGTTTGGCGGTGAACGTGAGAATTCAGGGGTTTATTAATCAATGCAATCTTTTTTTTTCTGCACATGCTTCACAATTTCCCACTGAACGATCTAAGGTGCTTACTATAATTATGTTTGCTTACCACAAGGCTTTAAATGTGGGCAAACCCTCTGATTGAGACTGAGGATATTGTTTGAATCACCTTGAAGATTTTATTTCAGCCATGGGGCAGGTGTTTGATGACCCAATCGAGGTGCAACAGCTGAAGCAGCCATGTTAGCTTTGCGCCAAGGTAAGCATCGGTAGCTGAAATGCCTTGATTTCAGGAGATGGGCCCTTGATACCACCTGGGACAGTTCCGCCAAAAAATCTATTTTTCGAAAGGGGTTATCTCCACTGATTAAGGATGAACTTGCTCGTGCCGACCCTCCCACTGCGTTAGGTGACTTTATTTAACTACGCATCCGTATTGATACCGTCTGACTGAACGCAGGCAAGAGAGATGGTTCGAAAGCAATCGTACTAACCTTTTCCTACCTTCCTCCCAGCTAAGGAAACTTTGAGTAGGATTAACACGGGAACCTGAACCTGAACCCATGCAGGTAGACTCTTTACAACGACGGGTTAGTGATTGCACGCAAGGAACATCGTTTTAAGGAGAATCTAGTTTCTATTGTGGTAAGTCAGGGCACTTCATTATAAACTGCCCCAGCCGTTCTCGTAGACTACTGCAGCACTCATTCATTGTGATGTTGCGAGAGGGGATCTGTCAGGTCCGAGCCTCAGGCTCCAGAGAGATCTCAGCAACAGATCTTTGATTTTTGGGACTTAACTCCGTTACCTCTGAGGACGTTGACTGTGTAACGCTGCCATTTTCAAGTTTTCCTCAGCGGTGTCCCAGCTGAGTTGTAAAAAAACCAATTTCTCATTGCTTTCTTTCCAATCAAACTCTGGGTTGACTCAGCTTGGGTGTCTAGCTCTGCTATGATCGACTCAGGGGCAAGTGAAATTTTATGGATGTCTCCTTTGCTCTGAAACAGGGAATACGTTTCAGTGAAGAAGGCTACTCCAGTACAGATGGAAACTGTGGATGGCTCCCTGCTGACCTCTGGACCAGTGGATCAGGAAACAGAGCCTTTGAGGGTTCTTATGGGTAAAGATCATCAAGAGAACCTGTCCTTTTATGCTTATCTCTTCTCCCCACTTTCCCATTATTCTAGGCTACCATGGCTGCAGGCTCAGAATCCTACCATTAACGGGAACCAAGGAATACACTTTCCAGAGAAACAATGAGTCCAAAAGTTTCAGCTTGCTCTGTTCCTAAAGGAATCATGTCAGTCCCTGAACTACCAGCTGTATACCAGGACTATGTGGATTTATGTGACAAGAAGACGCTGACCAGCTTCCTCCTCACCGTCCATATGATGTCCAATTGAATTATTGCCTGGAGCAGAGATACTTTTGGTAAGATCTACCCCCTGGCGGGGCCCGAGCTAAAGGCTTTAAAGCATTACATGATGAAAATCAGCCAAGGGCTTCATACGCCCCTCTTCATCTCCTGCAGGTGCACCCATCTTCTTTGTAAAGAAGAAAGATGGATCTCTGAGACCATGCGTAGACTATAGGGAACTCAATAAGGTTACTATTAGAAACCGTTCCATTGCCTTTAATTCCCTGAGTTATTGGAGAGAGTGCGACATGCCAAAATTTTTTCTAAACTAGATCTTCGTGGGGCCTATAACTTAGTCCTATTAGACTGGGGATGAATGGAAGACTGCATTCAGGTCACGCTATGGACACTTTGAATATCTAGTTATGCCTTTTGGTCTGAGTACCCCCCCCAGCCACTTTCCAACACTTGGTGAATGACATCTTCAGGGATCTCCTAGATACATTCTGGTAATTTATTGGATGATAATTCTAATTTTTTCTAACTCCACAGAGAACATCATGGACATGTGAAATGGTCCTTGGGAACGTCTAAGACAAAATCATCTTTACATCAAACTTGAAAAGTGTGAATTCCATAGGACCGAAATTCAATTTCTGGGGTATGTACTGTCTACACAAGGAATTAGTATGGATGGAAGCAAACCAAGCCATCAAGGATTGGCCAAGTCCTAGAAATGTGAAGGAGGTACAGCGCTTCATCGGTTTGCCAACTTCTATAGACGTTTCATTAGAAATTTCTCTGAGGTAGTGTCACCTATCACTCAACTTACCCGGAAAGAGTCTAGGTTTTCCTGACTCCCCAAGCCCAGGAAGCATTTTCCCGTTAAAAGATAAATTTACCACTGCACCTATCCTAGTACATCCCAACCCCGAGCTTGCCTTCATAATAGAGGTGGATGCTTCGACTGCCGTTGGAGCTATACCTCTCAGAGAACAGGTGAGAAGAATGTCTTGCATCCCTGTGCCTTCTTTTCCAGCAGTTGTCCTTCGGCTGAGAGGAACTACGATGTGGGCAATAGAGAGTTGTTGGCCATTATTGCCGCCTTCAAGAATGGAGACCCTTCTTCAGGGAGCTGCACAGCAAATAGTCTCCTGACAGACCATCGTAACCTTGAGTTTATCAGGTCGGCTAAGTGCCTGACTCCTCGCCGGGCTCGCGGGAAAATCTTTTCTTAAACCAATTTAATTTTATCATCTCTTATAGACCAGGATCGCGCAATGGAAAGGCTGAATGCACTCTCTAGGATTACTCAGCAGAGACACGTCCAATACTCCTCCTAAGACTATTCTTCCTGACTCTAGATTCCTAGGAGTAATTCATAATCAAGACCTACTTAAGGACATCAAGGAAGCATACCATGCGGATTCCTTTTTGGCACAACCCCCAAGGGACGTAAGTCTTGTCTTTAAGAATGGTTGTGTGGATTCAGGGACAACGTCTGTATATTCCTGAAACAGTCAGATTAAGAGTATTGCAACTCATTCACGTTTCCAAGATAGCTGGCATAGAGGAATTCTAAAGACACAGGAATTTCTTTCCTCGTTTCTTTTGGTGGCCCACTTGCAGGAAGGATGTTTTGAATTATGTCACTTCATGTGAGGTCTGTGCAAGATGCAAAACACCTCGCTCCTCACCAACTGGTCTGTTACAGCCTCTTCCCACCCCGTCCCGCCCGTGGGGATCCATTTCTATGGACTTCATTGTGGAGTTACCAACCTCCAGGGGAAAACACCATTCTAGTGGTGGTTGACCGTCTAACAAAGGCAGCTCATTTTTTTCCCTTGTGTCGGCTTCCCCACTGCAAAACAGACATCAGATTTGATGATTAAAGATGTGTTTCGCTTACATGGAGTACCGATGAGGTTATTTCGGATCGAGGGTGCAATTCACTTCTAGGTTTTGGCAAAATTTCTGTGCAGCATTGGAAAATTAAAGTAAACCTTTCTTCTGCTTTCATCCCCAGACTAATGGACAGACCGAACGAACCAATCAAAAACCCCGGAGCAGTATCTCCGCTGCTTTATCTGCCACCTACAGGATGATTGGGTGGATCTACTTCCATTAGCTTGTTTCTCGTATAACAAACTCTCAGAGTGCCTCCACAAACATCTCCTTTTTACTCTAATCTAGGTTATCATCCTAACATTCTACCACGATTTCCCATAAAACGCCTTTACCAGCAGTGGCTGAAAGAATCACGTCTTTACAGAAGAATATGGATCTTCTAAAGGAAAATCTGGAATCGGCTCAAGAAAGGTACAAGAAAGCAGCAGATAAATTTCGTAAACCTGCACCAGCTTTCAAGGTAGAGACTTGGTCTGGCTGTCAACCAGAAATCTTAAGTTAAGGATTCCATCGTCTAAATTGGGACATAAGTACATTGGACCCTATAAAATCAGTAAAATTATAAGTGCCGTGCTTGTCGTCTTCAACTGCCCAGAACTAAGAGAATCCACCCTGTCTTTCATGTATTTCCCCACTAAAGGCTGCGACACCCAATACGTTTTCCTGACGTTCCTCTCCTTGCCCTGACCCAGTGCTAGTCGATGGTCAGGAAGAATTTGTGGTGGAAAGGATTTTAGATTCCAGGTTGTATAGAAATCAGTTACAATATCTGATTAAATGGCAGGGCTACCCAGTGGAGGACAACTCAGGGGAACCGGGCAATAACGTTAATGCTCCTCGCTTGCTCCGTCAGTTTCATCAGAGGTACCCACACAAGCCTGGTCTGAGGTCATCCGGAGGTTGTCCTTAAGGGGGGAGTAATGTAAGGTTCTATGTATAATTCCTGAAACTCAGTTTGTTTCGTCAGCCATTTACTTTCTGTCTTGCTGCAGCTATCTTGCCCTCAGTCAAAATGGAGTTTCCACTTGCATGTTCCCGCCCTGATTCTCTCCTTTGCTTCTTAAGCAGCCACAGCTGAGCAATAGTGCTTCAGAATCTAGCCTGCAGTGAACCTGTGACTTGACTCCTGTAAGCCTTGGACCTTGTACTCCAGCTATCCTACTGAGGAACTCTGAAGCACTGTGGACTCTGAATCCTGCTCTTTGAAAGACCCACGTTTGCATGACTTACGGTAACAAGAAGAAGATCCTGAATCTGTAATTGGAGAGTGATTGCTGAGCTTGGATTACTCTGGCCTGCTGTGTCTCCTGTTTCTGTGTCTGCAAACTGTGTGACTATTTCTGCCAACTTGTATGAAGTAATACAGGACTTTTCTATATCAAACCTGTGACTCCTGTGTTTTCATCGCACCCAAGCACAAGACGCTATATGAACTGTACTACATACATTAAAATAAGAAAACGTGCATAATTAGCAAGATGGAGGAAGAACGACTGCAACTGTATCCCGAGATCACCTAAAGTCGTGTCCAAACCCATTAAAGCTTCAGGAAGAAGAACCTGTTGTCAATCAGGAAAGCGTGATGAATCAGTCAACATACAGACTTAGGAGATTTCCCCCGGATTGGCCCAGAATTGGAGAAGCTGTAATCATTCCCGTTTCTCAATTCTATCAACCACAAGGAGAACCTCTACATCCAGTTGCACCAGTTGTTGCAGTAGAGTCAGTTCCAGAGGAACCTGCTCCAGCAGAACCCCAAGAAGCAGCACCTCAAGAAGCGGAATACCCAGAAGTTGAGTCTCAGGAAGGAGAACCCCTGGTGAAACAGAACCGCCTCGCCCAGTCACTAGTATGCTTGCCAGATCCCTAGAGAGGTGGAGGCAGATTTACAGTTTGCCGGCACGCAGGACAGACAGGGTAACTGACACCTCACCTACCACTACACCACGTAGGTCAGTACGCATAACAAGAGGCAATTACCTGTTAGGTACAGAGAGTAGGACCTAACCAATGTAAATAATTACCAAGAATCACTGTATATAAATGTATATATTGTTATAATATGCCTTTATAATACTGCTATTTATTAACCATTTTTTCCTTTTAATATTGAAACAAGTGGAATGGACATTATTTTTGCTTGTTTTCTCTACCCCTTTTGAGCATCCTTTTCCAAAAGAGACTGGGACTTTTATGGTTGCTCAATTCCTCAATCCCTCATTGTGCAAATGTACATAGTTGTTCATTTACCGTTATGCAACAGTTCAAGAGTGCCTTACCTCCTGTAAAGGAAGAGTTATTTATGCAATGTTTATTGTTTATTGTTCTTTGTTTTTGTATTTCAGCCCCGAAGTGCGGATTCTACTAGGGGGAATGTGGAGCCCAGCTGTGACTGGATCCATATCTTCCAGAAGGGTGCACTGAAAGAAGATACCACCAGAGGTCATTATGCACATGCACACACGTACAAGTTATCCCAGAGACCACCAGAGGGAGCTGTGTAATACATAAAAAGACGGTTACACAGGAAACATCAGATCTAGTCAGAGCAGCCTTTCTAGGGAGTCTGCTCAGAGAGCTCAGTCTGCTCAGAGAGCTCAGTCTGCTAGTGGAGTCTAGTAAGAGTGATACAGAGAAATCACTTCAGTCTAGTCAGAGCTGAATTGAGGAGTGTATGCTCAGTAGAAAGCGTGCCGACGCTAGAGAGCGGCGAAGAGGCAGCCCACCAACTGCCAGTGTGTGTGATCATGTGAGGATCCAGGTAGGCCGAAGGCGAGTGGAAATTAATGAGACGGAGGAGCCTTAATAGCTCATCTCAGCAAGTACCACCGGACACCGGAGTCCGAGCCTATAGGGATCTCCACGACCCATTAGGAGAACACCGGAGTTCCTGGAGGACTAAAAAGTCCCAGGAGTACCACAGAGCTGATACGTAGCTGGATCAGGAGGACGGAGTCTAGCAGTGCACTGCAAATAGAGACTGGGTGCTTCAAGAAGAGGTCCAATCACAAAGTCAGCCAGGTGCAAGACGGAGACCAAGTTAGACCTAGCTACAAGTAGGTCAGGACTTTATCAACAAAAAGGCAGAGTACAGGAGGCCACACACCTACCAGTGGAAGAATCTGGATGTGCACCCTTCACCCTACAGCGCTCCGGAAGTGTCTGCAACATCTTCAGATAAAGGTACCAAAGGACTTATGTGTGTGTCTCCCTTATTATTCCTGACTGCCGGTCCCCGTCTGTCCTGCACCTCTGCATATCTATCTGCCCTGGAGGATAACTCAGCCTTACTTGTGGGAGGGTTAACATCTAGCTGCACAATATTAACCCTCCAGTGGATCTGCATAGCAGCGCTGGTCATCCTGACCAGGCACCACAAGTGGCGTCACGAAACCCCATATCATTATTCAAGTCACCTGTAAATATCCCACATTACAGTGAGCGCCCAGGGCAACGGACCGAGCTGTGCTACCCGTGACATTCCCCATAGATATCAACGGGCTCGGTGCCGAGTACCCCATAACCCTGGTGTTGTGCGACTCATATTATATATATATATAATATATATATATATAAAAGATGTGCCTTTTCTAGGGTGGCTAGCCAGGGGGGGCCCAAAAACAATGGTCCCTCTCAAGGCTAGTAATATCTGTCCTCACTCACTGGCTTTCCCTGCCTGGCGGAGAAAATACTACGGGAGCCCACACATTTTTTTACAATGAATTTACACATTAAATTAATACCTACATGCCCGAAATTTTGCACACATACACTCATCTAAATATTAGTCAAAACCAAATATAAAACTAAATGAAATTAAATGGTTTACTGTATGTAAACAATGTGTCATTTCATGTCGGGATCTGTAATGATTTTACAGAAGCCGGCAATTGAATTAGCGGCTATTATGCTATGTAGAAGTGTATGCACTATTAATATATATGTGTCTCAATGACATGTATATATATATATGTATTCTATGTGTATATATCTATTCTTTACATTCTTTATTAAACATGTCAGTGTGATTTTACAGTACACCGCACTGAATTGACGGCTTTTCTAAAGGACACCGGTGCGTATTTCTCGCAAGTCACACGTCTGGTCCATGTGTAATCCGCAGTTTTCTCACCCCCATAGACTTGCATTGGCATATTACGCCCGTAATACGCTGACAATCGCAGCATGCTGCGATTTTCTTGGCCCGTATAATACGGGCGAGAAAAAATTGGCTGCTGGGAGCTGCACCATAGATTAACATTGGTCCGAGTGCTATGCGCTTTTTTCTCGCATAGCACTCGTCCGTATTCCTCTCTAGTGTGACTAAGGAGGCACAATGGGGAGTCGTTATCATTATGGGAAGCAAGGAGGAATTATTATTATTAATATAGAAAAAAGAACAGGGATATTTTTATCATTATAAGGAATTATTATTATACAGTGCCTTGCGAAAGTATTCGGCCCCTTGGTACTTTTCAACCTTTTCCCACATATCATGCTTCAAACTAAAAATACCAAATGTAAATTTTTATTATTTCTCGCATAGAACTCGTCCATATTCCTCTTTAGTGTGACGCCGGCCTAAAGTTGTAGTACAACACCACAGGTGTTGTGAACGTGTTGGAGATGACTTCGGAGCTGAAGCTCCCTCTGGTGGTTGCTGAGTGTATTGAACCTATGTTGAACAGCAAAAATCCACCACCTGCTACTGACGATTGGTTATCAGATGGTACGGACTGGCCTGATATAAGTGAGCTGACCTCCCATGGTTCTTGCCGGTGATCAATTGTACTTCCTGGTCTAGGTTGGAATTCAGCTTGCTTTTCTGCTGTCTCCTGCTTGCATTCAGATAAGTCACTTTCAGTTTTTTTTACTGTGGTTTGAATTTCCTTGTTTTTTGCTGCATTGCTTTTTGAGTTCAGCCGGGACCCCTTTGGGGGGCTTGGGCTGGTCTCCGTTCGCTTTTTGTATTTGTTCATTTGCTCAGTTCTTGTGATATTTTACTGCTGGGTAGCTACGTGTCCACACCAGAGATCTGATATAGGTGGTCGAGACCGTGTGGTCTCAGTATTTTTGGATTCAGAAGTGTTGGAGTTTTTCCTAGGGTTTTTGTGGTTGCAGACAGTATTCTCTCCTGTGCTGTCCTATCTAGACAGTTTTGGGCCCCAGCGTTTGCTCAATCTACTTTCTGTCTGTGTTCGTATTTTCATCTTGTCTAACTGCCATTATATGTCTGGGGGCTTCCTATTCTTTTGGGGCTCTACTCCAGGGCAGTTAGCGTTCCTCTTTCCATCTTCAGGGATAGCTAATTTCTCCGGCTGTGACGAGGCGTCTAGGGCACCGTAGGAGCGTCCCACGGCTGCTTCTAGTTGTGCGGTTAGTTTAGGGGTCTGCAACCTATTAGTTTCCAACCTCTCTGGTGTTTGGCTGCCTATGCTGTTTTTTGCTCCTGCCTCCTCAGCTACCAAAACATAACACACAGGGATTCATTATGTGTCACTGTATAATACTCAGTTGGATTATTTTCCATAAAAGCAATATTAAATTCTGGAGAAGAAAGGCTCTGTACATGTAGCAGGGCTGTCATCATAGTTTTACAGGTAGCATTGAAGTCAGTGGACCAAGATTAAGGGGTTGCCCAGTTTTTTTCAAGGAAAAAACTGCCAAAGGTCTGCAAAGGAACTGATGACTATGCTCCTGTTAACTGGGCTGTAAAACCATTGGTTTTAATATTCAGTGGAAAGAGAATGACTTGTTCAACAAATTGTTCCCTGCTTGATGTATGTGAATAAACCCTAATTTCATAAACTTGCAGGAAAAAACACAATTTAGTCATATGTTGAGTAAATAGCTAAAACATGGTTGTACATCTTCTTCATGGGTCATATTTCATAATTCTTTCTCCATTCTTGCTCTTGTCTTGTAGAGAAAGCCTAGGGAGCCCTATAGGGCAAAACAGGCCTAATGTCAATTTAGAGGTTGGGAGCACTAGGAGTTAAGGGGTTAAATACTTTGAATTTAATTGCAGAATATTTGTGAGATACCTGCAAGGAATCGGATTGGTGGAGAAGGATTGGGGGCAATAAAAGGTGAAGGAAGATTATTACCGTCTCTTGCGTTCCCTTGATCCAGCTTCCCCTCTTTTTTCTGAAAAAAAAAATACAGAGGGAAATTGTTTCTGTCACAGCATCGGGCGTGTGGGGGCGAATAGGTCTGGTTTAGAGGCTGGTTAATTGGTGATGTCCTTCAGTGGGAAGGCACCAGAGGCGTAGCTAGGGTTTCGGGTTGGGGGGCGAAACTTCTGAGTGGGCCCCTAACCAGAGAACCTCAGCAAATGACCGCGCTGTTACCAAAAATAATCTATATATAAAAAGACCAATATTGATATCACCGCCATATGGTCAGTGATAAATAACACCAGTCCTACAGAACATATAAGAGATTACAGCAGAGTTACAGATAATGACTTACCGCTGATGTTCTTTCTGAGGAATTGTTCACTTTTCCTGTCTTTTCCATCTGGCCCCAGACCGACATGACGACTTCTCCAGCCAGGACTCTGCTGCAGAGAATACAACAAAGACACGTTTCACTTCTCATATTTTCAGCACTGTCACGGTCACCAATTGGACTATTCTCAACCTGTACAAACTCCTCATCCTGCTGATGCCTCTGCTGCCGTATGTGCCTATACGCACCTGATACCCAATACTGAGCCTCTGCTGCCAAGTGTCCTATACGCACCTGATACCATACTGAGCCTCTGCTGCCGTATGTCCCTATTACTGCACCTGATACCCCAATACTGAGCCGCTGCTGCCATATGTGTCCCTATTACTACACCTGATACCCCAATACTGAGCCGCTGCTGCCGTATGTGTCCCTATTACTGCACCCATTGTGTGGTTGTGTGACCTCTAAATTCTAAACCAACGCTCTATAATATAGTAATGCCAGGTGCAAGTGCCCTAGAAAATAGTGCCCGCATTTTGTCCCCTAGAATGTAATATTGCCCTGTGTGCCCCTTTGACAATCACAGTAACCAGAGTTCCCCTATAACAATAAGTGCCCACTTTACACTTAATAATGTCCCGAGTCTCCCCCCTGTACAGCTCCCCTATACACAGTGTGATGGCCCCTCACTGGATATATACTGACCCCTTAATATCCCCAAACTATTTAATGGCTCCAACACTGTATGATGGCCTCGCCACTATAATCCCCACACTGTATGATGGCCCCCTAGATAGCCTCCATATAGCATAATACACCAGATAGTTCTCAATATAGTATAAGGCACCCCCATAGACAGCCTCTGTATTATAATGCACTCCCCATAGATAGCCTCTGTATTATAATGCACCCCCATAGACAGTGGCCCCCTAGATAGCCTCCATATAGCATAATATACCAGATAGTCCTCAATATAGTATAATGCACCCCCCATAGGCAGCCTCTGTATTATAATGTAGCCCCATAGACAGCCTTTGTATTGTAATGCACCCCAATAGGCAGCCTCTGTATTATAATGCACCTCCATAGACAGCCTTTGTATTGTAATGCACCCCCATAGGCAGCCTCTGTATTATAATGTACCCCCATAGACAGACTCTGTATTGTAATGCACCCCCATTGGCAGCCTCTGTATTGTAATGCACCACCATAGACAGCCTCTGTATTATAATGCACCCCCATAGACAGCCTCTGTATTATAATGCACCCCCATAGGCAGCCTCTGCATTATAATGCACGCCGATACAGTTACAGTAGCGTAGCTCTGGGTGGGCCCCCTCAGAGCATGGGGCCCGGGGCCAGCGCCCCCTCTGCCCCCCCGATAGCTACGCTACTGGAAGGCACTATTGGTAAATAGGGGCTTCTGTTACAATCCAAAGTAACAGGTGACCTGCAAGGTTAGGGGTATTAACCCCATAATCCCCAAGGGTCATTTGAACGTTAATGACCGGGCCAATTTTTACAATTCTGACCACTGTCTCTTTAAGAGGTTATAACTCTGGAATGCTTCAAAGGATCTTCACGATTCTGAGATTGTTTTTTCGTGACATATTGTACTTCATGATAGTGGTAAAATTTCTTCGATATAACTTGCATTTATTTATGAAAAAAATGGAAATATGGTGAAAATTTTGAAAATTTTGCAATTTTCAAACTTTGAATTTTTATTCCTTTAAAACAGAGAAATATGTCGCACAAAATAGTTACTAAATAACATTTACCACATGTCTACTTTACATCAGCACAATTTTGGAACCAAAATTTTTTTTTGTTAGGAAGTTATAAGGGTTAAAAGTTGACCAGAGTTTTCTCATTTTTACAACAAAATTTATAAAACCTTTTTTTAGGGCCATCTCACATTTGAAGTCACTTTGAGGGTCTATGTGGCAGAAAATACCCAAAAGTGACACCATTCTAAAAACTGCACCCCTCAAGGTACTCAAAACCACATTCAAGAAGTTTATTAACCCTTCAGGTGCTTCACAGGAGCTGAAGCAACGTGGAAGGAAAAAATGAACATTTAACTTTTTGGTCACAAAAATTATCTCTTACAAACATTTTTTTTTATTTTCACAAAGGTAAAAGGAGAAAATGGACAGATAAAGTTGTTGTGGAATTTCTCCTGAGTATGTCAATACCCAATATGAGGGGGAAAAACACTGTCTGGGCGCACGGCAGGGCTCGGAAGGGAAGGAGCGCCGTTTGACTTTTTCAAACCAAAATTGTCTGGAATTGAGATTGGATGTCATGTTGCGTTTGGAGAGCCCTTGATGTGCCTAAACAGTGGAAACCCCCAAAAAGTGACACCATTTTGGAAACTAGACCCCCTATGGAACTTATCTAGATCTGTTGTGAGCACTTTGAACCCCCAAGTGTTTCACTAAAGTTTATAATGCCTGGGTGTGAAAAAAAAAACAATTCCACAAAAATCATTTTTTAGTCACCAATTTTGATTTTTTCCAAGAAAATTGGACTCCAAAAGTTGTTGTCCAATTTGTCGTGAGTACAGTCATGGCCAAAAGTTTTGAGAATGACACAAATATAAATTTTTACAAAGTCTACTGCTTCACTTTTTCTAATGGCAATTTGCATATACTCCAGAATGTTATAAAGAGTGATCAACTTAACAGCAATTACTTGCAAAGTCAATATTTGGCTAGAAAATGAACTTTATCCCCAAAACACATTTCAACATCATTGCAGCCCTGCCTTAAAAGGACCAGCTAACCTCTTTTTAGTGATTGCTCCATTAACACAGGTGTGGGTGTTGATGAGGACATGGCTGGAGATCAATCTGTCATGATTAAGTAAGAATGACACCACTGGACACTTTAAAAGGAGGCTGGTGCTTGGCATCATTGTTTCTCTTCTGTTAACCATGGTTATCTCTAAAGAAACACGTGCAGTCATCATTGCAATGCACAAAAATGGCCTAACAGGGAAGAGTATCGCAGCTAGAAAGATTGCACCTCAGTCAACAATCTATCGCATCATCAAGAACTTCAAGGAGAGAGGTTCCATTGTTGCCAAAAAGGCTCCAGGGCGCCCAAGAAAGACCAGCAAGCGCCAGGACCATCTCTTAAAAGTGTTTCAGCTGCGGGATCGTGCTACCAGCAGTGCAGAGCTTGCTCAGGAATGGCAGCAGGCAGGTGTGAGTGCATCTGCACGCACTGTGAGGCGGAGACTCTTGGAGCAAGGCCTGGTCTCAAGGAGGGCAGCAAAGAAGCCACTTCTCTCCAGAAAAAACATCATGGACAGACTGATATTCTGCAAAAGGTACAGGCAGTGACTGCTGAGGACTGGGGTAAAGTTATTTTCTCTGATGAATCCCCTTTTCGATTGTTTGGGACATCAGGAAAACGCCTAATTCGGAGAAGACAAGGTGAGCGCTACCACCAGTCTTGTCTCATGCCAACTGTTAAGCATCCTGAAACCATTCATGTGTGGGGTTGCTTCTCAGCCAAGGGAATCGGCTCTCTTACAGTCTTGCCTAAAAACACAGCCATGAATAAAGAATGGTACCAGAATGTCCTCCAAGAGCAACTTCTCCCAACCCTCCAAGAGCAGTTTGGCGATCAACAATGCCTTTTCCAGCATGATGGAGCACCTTGCCATAAAGCAAAGGTGATAAGTAAATGGCTCAGGGAACAAAACATAGAGATTTTGGGTCCATGGCCTGGAAACTCCCCAGATCTTAATCCCATTGAGAACTTGTGGTCAATCATCAAGAGACGGGTGGACAAACAAAAACCTAAAAATTCTGACAAAATGAAAGCATTGATTGTGCAAGAATGGACTGCTATCAGTCAGGATTTGGTCCAGAAGTTGATTGATGCCAGGGAGAATTGCAGAGGTCCTGAAGAAGAAGGGTCAACACTGCAAATATTGACTTGCTGCATTAACTCATTCTGTCAATATAAGCTTTTGTTACTCATATGTTTGCAATTATTATATTTCTGTCTGTGATAAAAACATCTGTCAAACACACATAAAAACCAGAGGGCAGCAGATCATGTGAAAATATAATATTTGTGTCATTCTCAAAACTTTTGGCCATGACTGTACGCTGATACTCCCTATGTGGGAGGGGGACTGTTTGGGCGCACAGTAGGGCTCAGAAAGGAAGTAATAACGTTTTGGAATGCAGACTTTGATGGGTGTCATGTTCAGTTTGCAGAGCCAGTGTAAATCCCCCACAAGCGACCCAGTTTGGAAACTAGACCCCCTAAGGAACTTATCTATATCTGTGGTGAGCACTTTGAACCCCCAAGTGCTTCACACAAGTTTATAATGCCCGGCATTAAAATAAAACATCCTATTTTTTTCCCACAAAAAGGACCTTTTAGTCACCAATATTTTATTTTTCCAAAGTGTAACAGGAGAAATTGGACCACAAAAGTTGTTGTCCAATTTGTCCTGAGTACGCTGATACCCCATATGTAGGGGGGAACCACTGTTTGGGCGCACGGCAGAGCTCAGAATGGAAGGAGCGCCATTTGACTTTTTCAAACCAAAATTGGCTGGAATCGAGATTGGACGCAATGTCACGTTTGGAAAGCCCCTGATGTGCCTAAACAGTGGAAACCCGCCCAGCGACCCAATTTTAGAAATTAGACCCCCTAAAGAACTTATCTAGATCTGTTGTGAGCACTTTGAACCCCCAAGTGCTTCACACAAGTTTAAAACGTAGAGCCGTAAAATTAAAAAATCATATTTTTTCCACAAAAAATAACTTTTCACCCCAATTTTTATTTTCCCAAGGGTAACAAGACCTCAAAGTTATTGTGCAATTTGTCCTGAGTATGCTGATACCCCATATGTTGGGAAAACCACTGTCTGAGCGCACGGCAGGGCTCGAAGGGAAGGAGAGCCGTTTGACTTTTTCAAACCAGAATTGTCTGGAATTGAGATTGGACGTCATGTTGCGTTTGGAGAGCCCTTGATGTGTCTAAACAGTGGAAACCCCCCACAAGTGACACCATTTTGGAGACTAGACCCCCTAAGGAACTTATCTAGATCTGTTTTGAGCACTTTGAACCCCCAAGTGTTTCACTAAAGTTTATAATGCCTGGGTGTGGAAAAAATTTTTTCCACAAAAATCATTTTTTAGTCCCCAATTTTTGATTTTTCTCAAGGAAATTGGACCCCATAAGTTGTTGTCCAATTTGTCCTGAGTATGCTGCTACCCCATATGTGTGGGGGAAATTGTTATGAATGTGCTAGAGATGGTTTCTGAGCAGAGGCTCCCTCGGGTGGTTACAGACAGTACTGAACCTTTCAGCGAGGAGTGGCAATCTGGGATCAAGGATTGGTCTAATATAAGGGAGTTCCCTCCCATGATGGTTGCCGGTGATCAGTTGTTCTTGTCTCAATTGTGGTTCCTGGTTCATTTGGAAGTTTTCTGGAGCCTTGCCTGCATCTCCTGCTTTCAGATAAGATATTTTTGCTTTTCTTTTTGTGCTTGCTTTTTGCATTGTTTTCTGCACTTTTGTGGAGGTCAGCCAGGTCCCCTCCTGGGCCTGTGCTCCTCGCAGTTTATCTGCGGTCACTGTTATTTGCTCATTTGCTTTTTCCTGTTTTTTCAGCGGCTGCGGCTTGGTTTTTGTTCACACTGAGATCTGATTTAGTTGGTGGCGAGATCATGTGATCTCAGTATTTTTGTAATCAGAATTGTTGGATTTTTGTAGGGTTTTCTGGGTTGCAGAGAGTAATCTCTCCTGTCCTATCCTATTTAGTCAGCTTGTGGCCCTAGCGTTTGCTCAGTCTATTTTCTGCCTATGTTTGTATTTTCATCTTGTCTAACCACCATTATATGTTTGGGGGCTTCCTATTTTCTTTGGGGATCTGCTTCGGGGCAGATAGCTTTCATCTTTCTGCCTTTAGGTGTAGTTATCTCTCAAGCTGTGACGAGACGTCTATGATTAACATAGGAACGCTCCACGGCTACCTTTAGACTGTGTCGTTAGTTTAGGAATCTGCAACCCATCAGTTACCAACATCTCAGGTGTTCGGCTGACCTGCTGTTGTTCCTGTCATCCTCAGCTACCGAAACATAACAGTATCACCGGCCATAACTGAAAATTATATGGTACTCACAGAAGGGAAAAATAGTGTGGAAAGAAAAAAAAGTTGTCAGAGTTGTCAGAGATTTTTTTTTTTCTGTCTGTTGCATTTTTTCCCTCTTTTTCTCTGGGTGCTGAGGAGGATTTTTTTTTTCTCTCAATGGAGTTTGCACAGTTGTCTGGCCGTGTGGATCAGCTTGCCACTGAGGTTTGGAGTATTGCTACCTATCTTGCTGGGTTGCTGGTTGTGGAACCTAGGATTCCCATGCCAGATTTGTTTTTGGGGGATCAGGCTAAATTTCTGAATTTCAAAAATAACTGTAAGTTGTTTTTTGCCTTAAAGCCTAAGTCCTCAGGTAACGCAGCACAGCAGGTTCAAATTGTCATCTCTCTCCTGCGCGGCGATCCTCAGGATTGGGCTTTTTTCCCTGACACCTGGGATCCTGTTTTGAATGATGTTGATGCATTTTTTCTGGCTCTGGGTTATTGTACGATGAACCTAATGTCACTGATCAAGCTGAAAAAGCCTTGTTGGCATTAAATCAGGGTCTTGAAGACGCTGAGTTGTACTGTCAGAAATTCCGAAAGTGGGCAGTCCTGACCATATGGAATGATGATGCTTTGGCAGCCCTTTTTCAGAAGGGCTGTCAGAGAATGTAAAGGATGTTATGGTGGGATTCCCTGCTCCCTCTGGTCTCGATGATTCTATGTCATTGGCTATTCAAATTGACAGACGTTTGCGTGAGCGCAGAGGTATGCGTGAGATTGTGTTGCCTTGTGAGCCAGCTTCTGAGCCCATGCAGTGTGATAGAGTGACTTCTGGGGCACAGCGTCATGAGTTTCGAAAGCGCAATGGGTTATGTTTCTACTGTGGTGATGCCTCTCATGCTATTTCAGTCTGCCCTAAGCGGGGAAGACGTTTTGCACGCTCAGTTGTCTTGGGTAGTGTTCAGACTAAATTTCTGTTGACTCTTACCCTGATTGCTCTCTGTCCACATTTTCTGCTCAGGCTTTTGTTGATTCAGGAGCAGCTATTAACCTGATGGATTTTGACTTTGCCAAACGTTGTGGGTTTCCCATGATACCCCTGCGGAAGTCTATTCCCCTACTGGGCATTGATTCTACCCCTTTGGCGGAGAATAAACCCCAGTTTTCTACTCAGGTGATAATGAGGGTTGAACCAGATCATCAGGAGAGTTGCAAATTTCTGGTGCTGTATAATCTGCATGACATTATTGTACTAGGTTTCCCTTGGTTACAGTCTCATAATCCTGTTTTGGATTGGAAATCTGTGTCTGTGACCAGTTGGGGCTGCCAATGTGTTAATGCCGACACTCCTGTTTTTTCTGCCTCTCCCAAGTCTCAGGATGTTCCTGACTTTTTGACTGATTTTTCGGATGTATTTAGTGAAAGTAAATCTGCATCTTTGCCCCCTCACAGGAGCTACGATTGCGCTATTGAATTAGTGCCTGGTGGTAAATTTCCTAAAGGTCGCCTTTTTAACTTGTCTGTACCTGAACACGATGTAATGCGATCTTATATCAAGGAGTCATTGGAAAAGGGTCATATCAGACCATCCTCTTCACCCTTGGGTGCCGGTTTTTTCTTTGGGGCCAAAAAGGAATGTTCATTGAGGCCGTGTATTGATTATCGTCTCTTGAATAAGATCACTGTGAAGTATCAATATCCGTTACCCTTGATTTCTGACCTGTTTTCCAGGGTGAAAAGTGCTAGTTGGTTTACCAAGCTTGACCTCAGGGGGGCGTATAACCTTATTCGCATAAGCACGGGGATGAATGGAAGACGGCATTTAATACCCCAGAGGGGCATTTTGAGTACCTGGTGATGCCCTTTGGGCTCACTAATGCTCCTTCCGTCTTCCAATCCTTCATGAATGATATTTTCAGGGATTTTGTGGATACATTTCTGATTGTTATTTGGATGATATCTTGATTTTTTCCAATGACTGGACTCTCATGTGAAACATGTTCGGACTGTGTTCCAGATTTTGAGAGAGAATGCACTGTATGTGAAGGGATCAAAGTGTCTTTTTGGTGTACAGAAGGTCTCTTTTCTGGGATTCATTTTGTCTCCGTCTGTTATTGAAATGGACCCGGTCAAGGTTCAGGCCATCTGTGATTGTGTTCAACCTACTTCATTAAAGGCTCTTCAGAGATTTTTGGGTTTTGCCAATTTTTATCGTAAATTTATTGGTAATTTCTCTGGTATTGTTAAACCATTGACTGATCTGACCAAAAAGGGTTCCGATGTGGTGAATTGGCCTCCTGAGGCAGTTTCTGCATTTCAGGAACTTAAGCAGAGATTCATTTCTGCTCCTGTTCTATGGCAGCCTGATGTTTCTCTGCCGTTTCAGGTGGAGGTTGATGCCTCTGAGATTGGGGCAGGTGCCGTTTTGTCCCAAAGGGATCCAGAGACCTCTAAGAGTAACCCTTGTGCCTTTTTCTCTCGAAAATTTTCTCCAACTGAACGTAATTATGACGTGGGTAATCGGGAGTTATTGGCCATGAAGTGGGCCTTTGAAGAGTGGAGACATTGGCTGGAAGGAGCCAAATATCAGGTGGTGGTCCTCACGGACCATAAGAACCTGGTTTATCTCGAATCAGCCAAGCGACTTAATCCTAGACAGGCCAGGTGGGCCTTGTTTTTCACACGTTTTAATTTTGTGGTTTCTTTTCTTCCGGGCACTAAGAATGTTAAGGCGGATGCCCTCTCGAGGAGTTTCTTTGCGGATTCTCCTGAGTTATCTGATCCTGCTGTTATTTTGAAAGAGGGTGTAGTTCTTTCTGCCATCTCGCCCAATTTGAGACTGCTCTGGAAGGGTGTCAGGAGGATAAACCTGAGCGCTGCCCTGTTGGGAAATTGTTTGTCCCAGACCAGTGGAAGAAGAGTGTGATGTCTGAGATTCATTGTTCCGCGTTGGCTGGTCATCCCGGATTTTTGGTACCAGAGACTTGGTGAGTATGTCCTTTTAGTGGCCTACTTTGTCTCGTGACGTCAGGGAGTTTGTGCAGTCCTGTGGGACTTGCTCTCGTTCCAAGCCTTGCTCTCGCTCTACTGGTTTGTTGATGCCATTACCTGTGCCCAAGAGGCCATGGACCCATATCTCTATGGATTTTATTTCCGACCTCCCTGTTTCTCAGAAAATGACCGTTATCTGGGTAATCTGTGATAGGTTTTCCAAGATGATACATCTTGTGCCATTACCTAAGTTACCTTCCTCCTCCGAATTGGTGCCTTTGTTCCTTCAGCACGTGGTTCGGTTACATGGCATTCTGGAGAACATTGTGTCTGACAGAGGAGTCCAGTTTGTTTCCAGATGTTGGAGGACATTTTGTTCTAAACTTGGTGTTCAATTATCTTTCTCCTCTGCATTTCATCCTCAGACCAATGGACAAACCGAGAGAACAAACCAGACCTTGGAAACTTATTTGAGATGTTTTGTGTCTGCTGCTCAAGATGACTGGGTCTCTTTTTTGCCTTTGGCTGAGTTTGCTCTTAATAATAGGGCTAGCTCTGCCACCTTGATGTCTCCATTTTTCTGCAATTCTGGGTTTCACCCTCGATTTTCTTCGGACAGGTGGAGGCTTCTGTCTGTCCGGTGTTGACTCTGTTGTGGAGCGTATGCAGCAGATTTGGGACCAGGTGGTGGAGAGGTTGTCTCTCTCTCAGGAGAAGGCCCAACGGTTTGCCAACCGGCATAGGACTGATGGTCCTCGGTTTAAAGTGGGGGACTTGGTTTGGTTGTCCTCAAGAAATATCCATATGAGGGTTGCATCTCCTAAATTTAAGCCTAGGTTCATTGGACTGTCAAGGTAAAATATAATTTTCTACTATACTTTTATATTCATAGTGTGTATATATGTCTTGTTATTTTGATATGTCAAGATAAACACGAAGTTTCCCTTAAATGATATTATTCAGATTGAAACTTATTTTAGGACAATGTTAGTATCTGCTGGTGTCTGTCTCCACCTTGTGTCCTATCACTGTATTACACTAACTATCTAATAACTTGAACTGGATCCACTGAAATGCCCCCACCTTTGGAGAATTGAGGAAACACATGATACACGAGAACAATAGAATCTTTCTTCAAGAAACGAAACTGAGGATGACAACACGATCAAGGAGGACTTAGAAGAAGATCTAAGGACCAATTAGGATGACCAGATGCTGAATATATACATATATGGACATCATTCAGCATATCTCTTTCTCCTCAATCCCGCCTTTACTCCACCCCAATATTCTGTGTATGTAATCTTATGTACGTGAATAAAAGTTCAGTGCTTACTGGAGATGGCCGCCTAATAGCACCATTTTCTTTAGGGCACGTTCTGAAGTCTGAACCAGCGTATTGCCTGATTCATTCTCGGTCGACCCGTGCTCTTAGTCTAATTTGGAGTGACTGGAGGATGAGTGGTTTGTCGTTACGACCCCGACAATTGGCGCCTAACACGTGGGGCCGTGGATTGCCGCCCGTCCGGACCCGTCTTGAGGACTTTGCGATGGTGCCCGCGGTGACTGAATGCGAGGACTGCAGCCTCCGTTGAACACGGTAAGTTGGGATCATATACTTTATATGCGTCCCACTTGCCTGTGTGTCAGTCACTGTTTGGTCCTGTCGTATTGTCCATTTGGGTCTGGAGGGGTGACTGGTTGAGTGGTGAGACCAAGGGCAATCCCACGCCACGAACCAGCAAGTGTGACCGAGTGACGTTGCATTGCTTGCACGTGCTTGAGTCAAAACACCACGTTCCTCCTCCTCCAGTCACGGTACCTTTATGTAGATAAATTGCCTCCCGTGACTGTTAGAATAAAGTTGGGACAAATTTTAGATTCTTGAAGTGTTGAGTGGGGTAGAAGACGCACATGATAGTCTAATCAGTGACGAATGGAGCCGGGGCTCTTCGTCTGAGAAGTGACAAATAGAGCAGGGGCTCTTTGTCCAACACGGGGAGCCTCATTAGGAGAAGCCCCAGTGTCAGTGCATGGAGCGGGGACTCTGTACTGTGTAGAGTGTTACGGTGGACTGTGCTGTAAAGTTATCACCCACAGTTAGGGAAGGGACAAATTGAGCAGGGACTTTTTGTCTTGTCAACACATGGAGCGGGGACTCTGTATTGACGGGTGGTGACCTGCAAGTGGCACCGGTGGTCTGAGTCGCGACAGATCATTTCACTCTGTTAAATCATGATGCGTCTGTTTAAATCTGAAAAACTCCATAAGTTAGAGGGTGGTGCTTTGGGAGTGGTTGAATTGATGGAATCACGTGGAGGCAAGAAGGCTGTTAAGAAAGTGAGCTTACCGAGTATGAGCAGATTTCAGCCTTCAGTGTAGAAGGATTATGTAGCATAGAAGAAAGGAAAGTTGGGTGATAAGGGACTTCTGCATCAAGCCCAAGCACATTTAAGAGTAGTAAATGATTTGAAAGTTGAGGGTTGGAAAGAGGTAGATGGAATAACGAGGTTCGGAAAGTGCTGAGCCTTTGTTCGGATATGTAAAATGCTCTGCATATGATCTTGTTGATGTAACTAAAATGGCCGCTCCAAGCCCTCGGCCACCGCCCTATAATGGTACCGATCTCAGAACAAAGGGAGGTTGGACCTGTCATGTGTGTGGTGAACAGAATCCGCCCTGGGCGGAGACCTGCCGTGTCTGTGGGGCGGGTCGCTCCTGGTGTAATGCCCAGCCCATCGCCCCTCCCACACCCAGCGGCCATTTTGGTAAACCCAGTGGCCATCTTAATACACCCGGAAATGACCAACACCCCATCTCCTCCGGCTGCCATCTTGAGACACCCAAGCACACCCAGTCAGGCCTATATCCCTTGCTGATACCAACCAGGGCCTACTACCAGCCCCCCCCGCACCTGTGCAGGCCACAGCTCCCAATATGGCACCAGATGCAACACCATTGTTCCCTTTCACACACCCCAACCCGGCCATTGCTGCAATGCATGAATCTTCAGTTTTTCAAACAATGATCAGAAGCCGCCGCCATGATATTATGGGATCTAATGAAGGGGAGGAGGATCAGGAGATAGAAGAGGGGTGGGCCCCTCAACAGCCACCACTATCCCCAGCAGCACCAGTATCTTTTCTTCCCTCCTCCATTCCCCCACCATCATTGTCAACCCCTGGTCCTAGGGCCTATTCCACCCCTACTCCAGAGATGGGGCACCTTCCTCTCCTTCACAAATCCTCAGAGAGGACAGTCGTTCTGTAAGATTCACGGAAACCCCGGTCAGGCCCCCAGCTCCCGGTGTACTTGAAAACTGGTATCCCAGCCATTCACAGCATTACACAGACCGCAACGGAAATCCAGTGACATTATCCATAGGGTACGGTGATATCCTGACACATCGGGTTGGTGCTATAGTTAGTCCGGCCAACTCAAACTGCTCCAAGAAAGGGGGTCTGGCTCTATTAGTAGCCCAAGCTGGTGGTCCCATCGTCACTGCAGAATGCATGGCTCATATATACACTCATGGCCCTTTGCCACCTGGACAGACTCTGACAACCCATGCAGGGGACCTTCCCGCTGATATCATTATCCATGCAGTAGGTCCGGTCCATGATCCTCTAAACTCAAATGAGTCACGGGCCACCCTTCGGGCCACCATACATTCAATACTCCATCATGCTGGTATGTTAAAAACAGAAGACATTAGGCACCAGGAATTATTTGTAACCAATGATAAAGTAGCAAATTTGTGATTGTTTTGTCTAAAGAGTTAACTAACACCCACTCTGCAGTGTCTGCTTCTCTCCCAGAATTTACAGGTGACACGGTGTATGATTTCTTGCCTGATGACCTTATATATATATATATATATATAAAAAAAAAAAAAAAATTATGAGAAGAGACTGTCTCCAGCCCAGATTTGAGGGTCCCTACACTGTGGTCCTGTCCACCCAAGGACCCGAAGCTCGAGGGCAAGAGCACCTGGATTCACGCCTCCCACTACAAGAAGGACAAGATTAGCCAGCAGTCATGAACCTTCTGTTACATATCCTTTGAGCTATATCCTGACCTCGTGCCAGTATGCCCACCTTTGGGTTAATATTACAACCCTGTGGTTATCTTTAAGTTCGATTTCTATCAAATATTCAACTGTGATAGGAATGATTTCAAGGGATCAACACACTAAATTTAAGGTAAAAATTGGCAAATGAAGCTAGATACAATAGATTGATAAATGAGATATACAAGTATTATATTTGTAGGAACGGATCTAAGAATGCAGGAGTCAGTGACAGCAAGCAAAGGTATAAGGGAGGGAGGAAGTGCTGGTAGCAGCGAGATGGTATTTTGCTGTACACCAAGGTCATTCTACAGATAAGGAAGCTGAAGGCTGAGGGAGAGAGGACACACAAACTGCGCAGCGACCCGACTTACCCCTCCCATCAGGCATTCAGCATAGAGACGCAGAGCAAGAGTGCAACAGTTTTCAGATTTTGTTGAATAGGTTTTTGGAATAGACACAGTACGTAAGAATCGAAGGGCTAGGCATGTGAATAGAAGGTCAGTGTATGTGAGAAGAAAGATAGACAGGCAGAGAAAGGAAGTGACAGAAAGCTGAAAGTAAGTAGACCGGATTAGAGATCAGTTAAAGCAGAGGATCTAGCCAGAATAGCACTGGGGCACAACATGATTTAGCGCAGGCAAAAAGAGGAGCGAGGATACACGCTGTAGGTACTCGTCCTGCAAATAACAGGGAGAGGAGACGTGTGCCAGGAGATGGACAGAAATTGTGCTACGGGTGTAAGAAACCAGGACATTTCAGGAGGGATTGCAGAACTAATCCATATCCAAATGACCCGCCTGCAGGAGGCCCCCAAGACCAATTAGAGGCGCTCCCATAGGATAATGGTAGCTTGCACATGAACCCCTTGTCTCCTTACCCCCCATTCCTAATTGCACAGTACAGGTGAATCTACCAGGGGGACATGAGGTTGAGTTCCAAGTGGACACGGGGGCAGACAATTCAGTAATTACAGACAACTCTCCAGCTCCCCGTCACTAAAAAGATTTCCCTGCAAATTCAAGGAATCACTGTACACACACAGTTAATGGTGTCACCACGGGGTCAATGTAATCTTTTAGGATGTGATGTGATGTTACAATTACAAGCACGTATTGAGTATTATCCGGTTGGAACTGTCACTATGACACCAGAACTGAAGCAGAGCACTCTTTGTAAAATCATGTCGCTAGACGTTGCTAGTACAGAGGAAAGAGAAGATTTTCAGGAAATATATTCCAATGTTATTCCTGGACCCCACCGTCATGATGTACTCTTTAGGATAAGGACAGGGGATTTTACGAAACAACATGTTGGGGTCATAGTAAATGCTGCAAATAATCAACTCCACTATGCTGGAGGACTGGCCGCAACAATTTCACAGAAAGGAGGACCCATGATACAGGACGAATCTAATTCGTATATACAAACGTGTGGTCAGGTAGAAGTAGGACAGGTCCCAGCAACCAGAGCAGGACAGTTGCCGTGTCAATATGCAATATATGCAATGAAATCATGATATACTTCTACTAATATGCCTAGGTCCCAACAATTACTTACTGAAGCTGTCCAGAGTGTAGTCCTGTATGTTTTCCCTGTCCACTCCGAACAATGTATTAAAAGTAAAAAAAAAAAAAAAAGGTTAGAAGAATTTAGCTTGTTCTGTATCAGAAAAAAAAAAAAAAACAGCCAGGAGTAGTTCTAGCCCACATTTTGCAAGCAGGCAGCTGCAGGTCCAAGGACAGTTCTTATCAGTGCCCACATAGCAAACTCCAGCCCCCCTTCAACTTAACCCTGTGTACGGGTTGGTACAAAAATTATGGGCAGTTAATGCAGCTACTGATCTGGAAACTCCAGTGGTGTCTAATATATATATACACTTTTGTTCCAGATATCTCAGGATGCTGCTTAGTTTACAGTTATTGATTTTGCCAATGTTATTTTTATAATATGTTGATGATTTACTGATTTGTGCCCCCTCCAGGAAACAGTGTAGTATTGCAACAATATTACTTATGTTGTTTTTGTACCAAGCAGGTTGTAAGCGTTAAAGGATAAACTGCAATTCTGTAAATCTTCAGTTATCTTTTTGGGACATTGCATTACACTGGGGGCTTGACATCTGACCAGCGCTCGCAAAGAAGCTGTACAGAACTTTCCTATTCCTGTTAATGTTGCCGCTCTTAGGATATTTCTTAGACTGATTTTCTACTGCAGGCAGTGGATTCATGCTGTATCAATCCTCATGCAGCCTCTCTGTGACTGTATCACCATTGTGCTTTTTAAACTAACTCCTGAAGGTATAGACGGTTTTTATTTTTCTCTCAAAAACAGGATTGTGGCAGCTCCAGCGCTAGGAATCCCCAACTATGAACTACCATTCACCCTGTATCTCCATGAACAGCAGGGACACGTGGCAGGGGTATTGACTCAGTTACATGGTGATAATCAAAGGCCAGTGGCCTGTTTCAGTGGAAGACTAGATGCAGTGGCTAGAGGTGCCCCGTCCTGTGTACGGGCGGTACATGCTGTAGGACAATTGCTCCACAAATTGTCAGATATCGTTCTTGATTATTCACTGACAACACTTACACCTCATGGTGTATATATCATACTGAACCAGGTGCAACCGGCATATTTTTCAGCTGCACGTCATCTTCGATTGCAATGTGCACTTTTGATGCTTCCAGGTGTTTCTTTGCAGAGATGTACCACACTTGGTCCTGCCACATTGTTGCCTCTCTCGGATCTAGGGGGGAGGTCAGGTATTGTACGGTGTTGTACAGGGAGGATCCAAGAGAGGAGATTCCTTATGATTATGTTCAGCTTATGGCACAGGAAACAGCAGGCCTACCCACAGTGTTTTAAAACTGAAAGACATAATGTTGACTTTAAATCTTTTGTAGAACTCGCTACCAAGATGACTCAGGTACCTTCCACACCAGGTATGCCATCGTCTCCCTGAATGCAGTGATCAAAGCAGAACCAATACTCCCATATCAGTCGGCCCAGGAGGCTGAATTTAAGGCTCTGACCGAGGCCTGTAAGATAGCTGAAGGTAGAATTGTTAACATCTACACAGATTCTAGATACGCATTCGGTATAGCTCATGATTTTGGTCCAATTTGGAAGTCTAGAGGATTCCTGATGGCAGCAGGACATCCCATTAAAAATGCTGACGCAGTCCAGCAGTTAATTGATGCATTACAATTACCAAAAGAAGTAGCTGTCATAAAAGTTAAAGCACATACCAGATGCACTGATCAGGTGAGTAAAGGAAACGAAATGGCCGATGCAGCAGCAAAAACAGCAGCCAGTAGACCACTCCAAGGGGTAACGATGCACCAGGTAAGCGCTCCCAAAAATCCCTTTGTGTCGGAGGATGCCTTAGCCCAGATGCAGGCTCAGGTGCGCCAGGAGGAAGTAGAAAAGTGGGAAAAAGAAGGTGCATGTCTGAATGCAGCAACTGGGGTATGGGGAAGAGGGATGCGCCGATGCCTTCCAAGAGCGTTGTACCCTGCGGTCGCCCAGATGTTACATGGGCCAACCCACCAGTCCAAAACTGCTGTAATGAGCGTGATGCAGAAGCATTGGGCGGCACCAGGCTTTTCCACCTGTATAGAAGGTTTGATCCAGGGATGCATGGTATGTGCTACACATAATAAGAGAAGGGTAGTCAAGACACCACCCAAACATGCCCCTCGGCCCTTCTATTCTTTCCAGAGACTGCAGATTGATTATATTCAGCTGCCAAAATCAGGGTCATGGGAGAACGTGTTGGTGTGTTTTTGATTTATTCTCAGGTTGGCTGGAGGCTTTCCGATTGCCAAGGCTACGGCTGCGGCAATCGCAAAGAAGCTGCTTGCGGAGGTGGTGTGCAGGTATGGAGTACCAAAGGTGATCGAAAGTGACAGAGGTACACATTTCACAGGTGAAATAATGAATGAAGTCTTGACAGCTCTGGGAATTCAACAAGCTTTTCATACCCCATATTACCACAAAGCGGTGTAGAAGTAAAAGGACTAAATAGGATATTGAAGTTAAAAATCTAAAAGGCCATGGCTGAAACAGGGAAATCTTGGCCTGAATGTTTACCATTAGCCCTATACTCAGTAAGGTACACTCCAAGTAGAAAAACTGGACTTTCTCCGTATAAAGTACTATTTGGCAAAGTGCTTAGTTTAGGATGTTTCTTTTCCCAAGCATTGGAAATAAGTAACCATGTATTAAGTTCATATGTAAGGGATTTGTATAAAAGACTCAAGAAAGTATATGATAATGTTTTCAGTTCTCTTCCAGATCCGAACCAGGATGCTGGGAGTCACAGCCTGCAGCCCGGAGACTGGGTAGTCATTAAAAGACACGTGAGAGAGAGTCTGGATCCGAGAATATAGCTCCACTGATATCCAGAAAAAGAAGGAGTCTGGGTCAGCTGCACACCAGTTATGCTGAGGATCCCAAAGTTTATATGGATCCCATAGGTGTTCCTAGGGGGGTCCCAGACGAATACAAAGCTCAGAATCAGATCCTGGCGAGTTTCCGTTCTCTCATCTCAACTGTGCAGATCAATTACAATGTAGATTGGATAAAATAAATATACTACACCAAGCAAAGATTTATCAATATCAATTTTAGTCAAGATGCTTTCCAGGGTATAGTTGAGAAACTGGGCCCAAAACAAAAGACTGACTCTTCAAAATAGACTGGCCATTGACATGATTCTAGCTGAAAAAGATGAAGTCTGTGGGATGATAAGGGAAAAATGTTGTACTTATATTCCTCAGAATTCTGGAGTCAATGGTAAAACTATAGTGGCCCTTACAGAGATTAAAAATCTGGCTCAGGAAATAAAAGCCAATGCAGAAGTAGATACCTCTTTCTTCTTAAGATGGCTTGGAGGACTTAAAGAATTTCTCCAACAAGCCTGCTTAGTGGTAACAGGGCTTTTGGTGCTAGGATTGATAATTCTATGTTGTGTGATATCTATGTATAGGAAAGCTGTGACCAATGCAGCCGCCTCCTCAGGTACTTTCCTTCATCAGGAAGTTGTGTCGCTACTATATGAAGACACTGATAAGGGTGATATGGAGAAATATACTCCGCAGGATAAACCTGATAAAACCCCCTATAACAAAATACAAATGGAAATAAGAGATTTAGTTTAGGGATAGTGGGAGAACTCCATGTGCATGTTTGGTAGGGACTTGGTTGTTTGGGGGCGGTCCATAAGGGGCCAGTTTCTAAAATGACCAAGCGAAGAAATCCATTACCCCTGTCCCCACACATGGACAGTCTCGAAGCAGGGGGTTGGACCAGAAGGCCCAGGAGGTCCCTTCCAACTCTACCATTCTATGATTCTATGATTCTATGATTCTATATATTAAGGGAAAAACTTAGTGTTTAGGGGGGATTGTCAAGGTAAAATATAATTTTCTACTATACTTTTATATTCATAGTGTGTATATATGTCTTGTTATTTGATATGTCAAGATAAACACGAAGTTTCCCTTAAATGATATTATTCAGATTGAAACTTATTTTAGGACAATGTTAGTATCTGCTGGTGTCTGTCTCCACCTTGTGTCCTATCACTGTATTACACTAACTATCTAATAACTTGAACTGGATCCACTGAAATGCCCCACCTTTGGAGAATTGAGGAAACACATGATACACGAGAACAATAGAATCTTTCTTCAAGAAACGAAACTGAGGATGACAACACGATCAAGGAGGACTTAGAAGAAGATCTAAGGACCAATTAGGATGACCAGATGCTGAATATATACATATATGGACATCATTCAGCATATCTCTTTCTCCTCAATCCCGCCTTTACTCCACCCCAATATTCTGTGTATGTAATCTTATGTACGTGAATAAAAGTTCAGTGCTTACTGGAGATGGCCGCCTAATAGCACCATTTTCTTTAGGGCACGTTCTGAAGTCTGAACCAGCGTATTGCCTGATTCATTCTCGGTCGACCCGTACTCTTAGTCTAATTTGGAGTGACTGGAGGATGAGTGGTTTGTCGTTACGACCCCGACAGGACCTTATAAGATCATGGAGATTCTTAATCCTGTTTCTTTTCGTTTGCTTCTTCCAGGGACATTTAAGATCCATTAAGTGTTCCACAAGTCCTTATTGAAGAGGTTTGTCGAGCCAGTGGTTCCTATGGCTGCGCCTCCTGACCCTGTTTCGGTTGAGGGCAATCTGGAGTATGTGGTTGAGAAAATATTGGATTCTCGTTTTTCTAGACAGAAACTCCAGTATTTGGTTAAGTGGAGAGGTTATGATCAGGAGGACAATTCTTGGGTGTTTGCTTCGGACATCCATGCTAGGAGACTGATCCGTGCCTATCACCGAGCTCATCCTGATCGGCCTGGTTGCACAAGTGAGGGATCGGTGACCCCTCCTCAAGGGGGGGTACTGTTATGAATGTGCTGGAGATGGTTTCTGAGCAGAGGCTCCCTCTGGTGGTTGCAGACAGTACTGAACCTCACAGCGTGGAATGGCAATCTGGGATCACGGACTGGTCTGATATAAGGGAGGTTCCTTCCCTTGATGGTCGCCGGTGATCAATTGTTCTTGTCTCACTTGTGGTTCCTGGTTCATTTGGAAGTTTGCTGAGTCTTGCCTGCATCTTCTGCTGTCAGATTAGATATTTTCTGCTTTTATTTTTGTGCTTGCTTTTTGCATAGTTCCCTGCACTTCTGTGGAGGTCAGCCGGGTCCCCTCCTGGGGGCCTGTGCTCCTCTCAGTTTATCTGAAACCACTGTTATTTGTTCTTTTGCTTTTTCCTGTTTTTCAGTGGCTGCGGCTTAGTTTTGTTACACCAGAGATCTGATTTAGGTGGTAGAGATCGTGTGATCTCAGCTGTTTTTGCAATCAGAAGAGTTGGTATTTTTTAGGGGTTTTTTTGGATTGCAGTAAGAATCCTTTCCTGTACTTTTCTGTCTAGACAGATTGGGCCCCAGCGTTTGCTCATTCTATTTTCTGTCTGTGTCCGTGCTTCTTCTTGTCTAACCGCCATTACATGTTTGGGGGCTTCCTATTTTCTTTGGGGATCTTCTCCGGGGCAGATAGCTTTCCTCTCTCTGCCGTTAGGTGTAGTTATCTCTCAGGCTGTGACGAGGCGTCTAGGATCAACGTAGGAACGCTCCACGGCTACCTCTAGTTGTGTGGTTAGTTCAGGTTACTGCAATCCAATAGGTTCCAGCCTCTCTGGTGTATTACTGTTTTTGCTTTTTTTCCTCAGCTACCTAAACATAACAGATATCCCTAAAATACAGGAGACTGACATAGACTCCATTACCTTCTCGGACCATGCACTCTGCTCTATCGTGCTTGCCCTGCCCTCCTCGGCCTCTCGTCAATGGCAATGGAAACTAAACTCCTCTCTCCTAGACGATCCTATGGTTGCTCAGGAGATTTCCCAGACCTTGAGAGAATTTTTTGAACTAAACAAATCTGCTGATACTTCTCCAAACACTGTTTGGGAGGCTCATAAATGCGTGACTAGAAGAGTACTGATAAAACATGGGGCGAGGTGGAAGAGGGAGAGGGAGGCCGATCTTGATGCCCTTCTGACCCAATTAAAAATACTGGAGGCAAGCCATAAAACTTCCCCTACAGAAGCAGCAAAAATTGAACTCATTAAGGTGCGAGATGATTTACGTAACCTTCTTAATAAAAAGGCCAAGGGGATTTTAGCCCGCTGTAGGCGACACTATTACGAACATGGGAACAAATGTAGCAAATCCCTTGCAAAAGCATTAAGACAGCAAAGAGCTAGATCTTACATTCCAGAAATATTCTCCACCGCCCATGCTAAACGTGTCCAATCCTCCCATGACATTGCAAAAGCCTTTCAGACATTTTAGGCATCCCTTTACAACACAGGTAATAAAAACCCAGCCACTGCCTTGCTCGGTTTTCGTTCCCATGTAAAGGAATATATCACAAATGCAGGTGTACCAAAGCTGACCCCCAGCCACTGCCTCGCTCGGTTTTCGTTCCCGTGTAAAGGAATATATCACGAATGCAGGTTTACCAAAGCTGACCCCAATGACATCTTGATGCTGGAGGAACCCATAACAGAACAAGAAGTGCGCTCGTCTATTTCTGCCGCTAAAACGAGTAGGACACCAGGTCCCGATGGCTTCCTGGCCCTTTACTACAAAAAATTCAGAGATTTACTAATCCCGGAGATGTTAGCCTCCTTTAATTCAATGTCTAAAAATAACCCCCACATCCAGATTCTCTGAGAGTCTACATTGCGGTGATAAATAAAGAGGGGAAAGACCCGACCCAGTGTGCCAGCTTCCGCCGCATTTCCCTGTTAAATGTTGATGTAAAACTCTTTGCCAAGATCCTTGCATCCAGACTTGTTCCCCTTCTCTCGGGAGTCGTTCACCCGGACCAAGCTGGATTTATGCCAGGCCGAGAGGCCAGAGGCAATACTGTTAAGTCTATTAACTTAATTCATCATGCTAAATCCCTAAATATCCCATCAATCCTCTTATCCACCGATGCCGAGAAGGTATTTGACCCTCATTCACCTGGGTATGGGAACAAGGATGCTCCAGTGGATCCTGTCTCTATATTCAGTCCCTTCCGCCAGGGTCCGGGTGAACGATGCACTTTCAGATCCATTCTATATTTATAATGGTGCACGACAGGGATGCCCTCTGTCCCCCCTCATTTTCATCCTCAACCTTGAACCCTTTCTTAGACATGTTAGAGTCAACCCCAACATCTCGGGTATTAATGTACTTCAAAACACTTATAAAGTAGCAGCCTACGCTGACGACCTTCTTTTCTTCATTACCTCACCTAAGATTTCCTACCTAACCTTATGAATGAATTTAGAACATATGCCCAACTGTCTAATTTCAAAATTAACCCCTTACTGCCATCAGACGTACTATCCCGTCCATGGTACCTGGGCCCGTATGACCATGGACGGGATAGTACGTCCCGTGCGATCGGACGCGCTCCCGGGGGGAGCGCAGCCGATCGCGGCCGGGTGTCAGCTGATTATCACAGCTGACACCCAGCACTATGTGTCAGGAGCTGTCACGGACCGCTCCCGGCACATTAACCCCTGGCACACCGCGATCAAACATGATCGCGCTGTACCAGGGGGCACAGGGGAGGATCGCGCAGGCATGGGGCTCCCTGCGCGCTCCCCTGAGACCCTCAGAGCAGCGCGATGTGTCGCGCTGTTCCGAGGGTCCGTCCTCCCTCCAGGTCCCCAGATCCAAGATGGCGCCGGGGTCCTGCAGGGAGGCGGCTTCCTCAGTGCCTGCTGAGAGCAGGCACTGAGAAGCCTGCAGCACTGCCAGAGCGATCGCTGGTGTGACAGAGTGCTGTGCACACTGTCACACCAGCGATCTGCTAAAATACTGTGATGTCCCACCCTGGGACAAAGTAAAAAAGTTAAAAAAATGAAAATAAAAAGTGGTAAAAAAAATCATAAAAAAAAAAAAATATTCCCCAATAAATTCATTTCTTCCTGTAAATAAAAAAAACAAAACAATAAAAGTACACATATTTGGTATCGCCGCGTCCGTAACGACCCCCCCTATAAAACTATCCCACTAGTTAACCCCTTTAGTGAACCCCTTAAAAAAAAAAAAACTAAGCAAAAAATCAATGCTTTATCATCATACCGCCGAACAAAAAGTGGAATAACACGCGATCAAAAAGACCGATATAAATAAACATGGTACCGCTGAAAACGTCATCTTGTCCCGCAAAAAACGAGACATCATACAGCATCATCAGCGAAAAAATAAAAAAGTTATAGCTCGCAGAATAAAGCGATGCAAAAATAATAATTTTTTAGATAAAATTGCTTTTATTCTGTAAAAGCCCCAAAACATAAAAAAATGATATAAATGAGGTATCACCGTAATCGTACTGACCCGAAGAATAAAACTGCTTTATCAATTTTACCACACGCGAAACGGTATAAACGCCTCCCCCAAAAGAAATTCATGAATTGCTGATTTTTGTTCATTCTAACCTCCCAAAAATCGAAATAAAAAGCGATCAAAAAAGTCACATGCTCAAAAATGGTACCAATAAAAACGTCACCTCGTCCCACAAAAAATAAGACCTCACATGACTCTGTGGGCCAAAATATGCAAAAATTATAGCTCTCAAAATGTGGTGATGCAAAAAACTACTTTTTGCAATAAAAAGCGTCTTTTAGCGTGACAGCTGCCAATCACAAAAATCCGCTATAAATAGTAAATCAAACCCCCTTTATCACCCCCTTAGTTAGGGAAAAATAATAAAATTAAAAAAATTTATTTATTTAGATTTTTCCATTAGGGTTAGGGTTGCGGCTAAAGTTAGGGTTAGGGTTGGCGCTAACGTTAGGATTAGGGTTAGGGTTGGGATTAGGGTTAGGGGTGTGTTAGGGTTAGGTTTGTGGTTAGGGTTGGGACTAGGGTTAGGGGTGTGTTGGGGTTAGGGTTGGAGTTAGAATTGGGGGGTTTCTGCTGTTTAGGCACATCAGGGGCTCTCCAAATGTGACATGGCGTCTGATCTCAATTCCAGCCAATTCTGCGTTGAAAAAGTCAAACGGTGCTCCTTCACTTCTGAGCTCTGCCATGCGCCCTAACAGTAGTTTACCCCCACATATGGGGTATCAGCGTACTCTGTACCTCAAGAGTTATTGTGCAATTTGTCCTATTTCTTCTGTTACCCTTGGGAAAATAAAAAACTGGGGCGAAAATATCATTTTTGTAAAAAAAAAATTATTTTTTTTGTTTTTACGGCTGTATGTTATAAACTTCTGTGAAGCACTTTCGGGTTCAAAGTGCTCACCACACATCTAGATAAGTTCCTTGTGGGGTCTATTTTCCAAAATGGGGTCATTTGTTGGGGGTTTCCACTGTTTAGGCACATAAGGGGCTTCCCAAATGCAATATGACGCCCCCAGACCAATCCATCAAAGTCTGCAATCCAAAACGTCACTACTTCCCTTCCGAGCCCCGACGTGCGCCCATACAGTAGTTTACTCCCACATATTGGGTATCAGCGTACTCAGGACAAATTGGACAACAACTTTTGGGGTCCAATTTCTCCTGTTACCCTTGTGAAAATAAAATATTGGGGGCGAAAAAATCATTTTTGTAAAAAAAAAAAGGATTTTTTATTTTTACGGCTGTACGTTATAAACTTCAGTGAAGCACTTGGGGGTTCAAAGTGCTCACCACACATCTAGATAAGTTCCTTGAGGGGTCTAGTTTCCAAAATGGTGTCATTTGTGGGGGGTTTCTGTAGCGTCGGCGTCCCTGCCCTCTGCTAGGCAGGGACGCTGTTCCCCTCACCCCTCTGCTCCGAGGCCAGCGTCCTCCTCCCGCTCTGCTGGCAGCACGCGCTCCTTTCCGGCCACTGTGCTTAGGGGGCGCGCGCGCGTGCTACCCTCCCTCTTAAAGGGGCCACGCGCGCCGTGCTAAGGAGTCCCCGGCCAATGGCAGGAGGACTTCACCATATATAAGGCACCTCCCCCAAAATGGAGGTGCCCGAGCAATGTTGCTGCACTGTTCACTACTCTGCTTCAGCCCTCAGGTCCCGTTGCCAGTTACCTGCCAGATTCCTGCCAGTTTTCTGTCTGTTCCTGCCTAATATTCCACTTACCTGTTTGCTAGCCTGTGGTTCGACAGTCTGCCTATCATCACCCTCCAGTCTGTCTATGGACCAGCCTGCCCGCTCACCTGGGAGCGCTCACCTGTTACCAGCCTGCTAGCCTACCTGGAGGCTCCGCCGTCCGACAGTCTGCCCACCATCACCTGCCAGTCTGTCTATGGACCAGCCTGCCCGCTCACCTGGGAGCGCTCATCTGTTGCCTGCCTGCTAGCCTACCTGGAGGCTCTGCCGTCACGTTCGGTGACCACCTGCTATTCCAGAGACTCTCGCCCGCTCACCTGGGAGCGCTCATCTGCTATCTGCCTGCTAGCCTACCGGGAGGCTCAGCCATCACAGGTCGTATCTGCCCGTTCATCCAGAGACTGCCCCGGTCACTTGCCGTGACCTCCTGCCCGTTCATCCAGAGACTGCCCCGGTCACTTGCCGTGACCTTCTGCCCGTTCATCCAGAGACTGCCCCGGTCACTTGCCGTGACCTCCTGCCCGTTCATCCAGAGACTGCCCCGGTTACCTGCTGTGACTGCCTGCCCGTCCACCCTGGTCGCCACCCGCTCCCTTACAAGGACCGCCCCCTTGTGTAGTAGCTCAGAGGTTCCGCCCCCGGACCCGTTACAGTTTCCACTGTTTAGGCAGATCAGGAGCTCTCCAAACACGACATGGCATCCAGCCAATTCTGCGTTGAAAAAGTCAAACGGCGCTCCTTCCCTTCCAAACTCTGCCATGCACCCAAACAGTGGTTTACCCCCACATATGGGGTATCAGCGTACTCAGGACAAATTGCACAATAACTTTTGGAGTCTTGTTACCCTTGGGAAAATAATAATTGGGGTGAAAAGATCAATTTTGTGGAAAAAATATGATTTTTTAATTTTACGGCTCTACGTTATAAACTTGTGTGAAGCACTTGGGGGTTCAAATTGCTCACCAAAGATCTAGATAAGTTCCTTAGGGGGTCTAGTTTCCCAAATGGGGTCACTTGTGGGGGGTTTCCACTGTTTAGGCACATCAGGGACTCTCCAAATGCAACATGGCGTCTAATCTCAATTCCAGCCAATTTTGGTTGGAAAAAGTCAAATGGTGCTCCTTCCCTTCCGAGCTCTGCCATGCGCCCAAACAGTGATTCCCCCCCACATATGGGGTATCAGCGTACTCAGGACAAATTGGACAACAACTTTTGAGGTCCAATTTCTCCTGTTACCTATGGGAAAATAAAAAAATAGTGACTAAGAAATAATTCTTGTGGGAAAAAAAATAGGATTTTTTATTTTCATGCCCGGGCATTATAAACTTGTGTGAAGCACTTGGGGGTTCAAAGTGCTCACCAAAGATCTATATAAGTTCCTTAGGGGTCTAGATTCCAAAATGGGGTCACTTGTGGGGGGTTTCCACTGTTTAGGCTCATCTGGGGCACTACAAGTGGAACATGACCCCCATCAATGTTTGCATTCCAAAACGTTACTGCTTCCTTTCCAAGCCCTGCCATGCGCCAAAACAGTTCCCCCCCCCCCCACATATGGGGTATCAGCGTACTCAGGACAAATTGGACAACAACTTTTGGGGTCCAATTTCCTTGGGAAAAATCAAAAATTTGGGACTAAAAAATCATTTTTGTGGAAAATTGTTTTTTTTTTTTCACACCCAGGCATTATAAACTTTTGTGAAACACTTTGGGGTTCAAAGTGCTCACAACAGATCTAGATAAGTTCTTTAGTGGGTCTAGTTTCCAAAAATGGTGTCACTTGTGGGGGGTTTCCACTGTTTAGGCGCATCAGGGGCTCTCCAAACACGACATGGCGTCCAATCTCAACTCCAGCCAATTTTAGTTTGAAAAAGTCAAACGGCGCTCCTTCCCTTACGAGCTCTGCCGTGTGCCCAAACAATGATTTTCCCCAACATATGGGATATTGGCGTACTCAGGAGAAATTGCACAACAACTTTATCTGTCCATTTTCTCCTTTTACCCTTGTGAAAATAAAAAAAAGTTTGTAAAAGATCATTTTTGTGGCTAAAAAGTTAAATATTCATTTTTTCGTTCCACGTTGCTTCAGCTCCTGTGAAGCACCTGAAGGGTTAATAAAATTCTTGAATGTGGTTTTGAGTACCTTGAGGGGTGCAGTTTTTAGAATGGTGTCACTTTTGGGTATTTTCTGCTATATAGACCCGTCAAAGTGACTTCAAACGTGAGGTGGTCCCTAAAAAAATGGCTTTGTAAATTTTGTTGTAAAAATGAGAAATCACTGGTCAACTTTTAACCCTTATAATTTCCTAACAAAAAAAATTTTGGTTCCAAAATTGTGCTGATGTAAAGTAGACATGTGGGAAATGTTATTTCTTAACTATTTTGCATGACATATTTCTCTGTTTTAAGGGAAAAAAAAATTCAAAGTTTGAAAATTGCAAAATTTTCAAAATTTTCGCCATATTTGCATTTTTTTCAAAAATAAACGCAAGGTATATTGAAGAAATTTTACCACTAACGTGAAGTACAATATGTCACAAGAAAACAATCTCAGAATCGCGAAGATCCGTTGAAGCGTTCCAGAGTTATAACCTCATAAAGAGACAGTGGTCAGAATTGTAAAAATTGGCCCGGTCATTAACGTGCAAACCACCCTTGGGGGTGAAGGGGTTAATTTTTCAAAATCCGAGGTGCTCAACATTAATTCTTCCCCGTAACTTGTGAGATCTTTACAGGAGTCCTTCAGTTTCAATTGGGCTACACGACACCTGAAATATTTAGGAGTTAGACTATCTGCAGACATCAATTCTCTATATCGATGGAACTTCCCTGGCCTTTTAACATCCATTCAAGCAGACTATGATAGGTGGTCCAAGACATCTTTCACCTGGTTTGGCAGATGCCAAATTTTTAAGATGAATATATTACCAAGGGTCCTGTATATTCTACAGACTCTCCCCATCAATATCCCTGCTAACTTTTTTAGAAAATTAGGGTCTATTCAGGTCTCATTTATATGGGGAAGAAAGACCAAAGAGGGAGGTTCTCTGCAGACCCAAGAGGTTGGGGGGTGGGGCTTCCGGACCTAAAAGTATATCATTTGACAGGCCACCTAGCTAGAATGATAGACTGGTGCAGAAACGGATACAATAAGGCCTGGGTTCAAATAGAACAAAGTTTTTGCCCGACCCCATTGAAGACCCTTCCATGGGTTTTACTTTCGGCCCCAGAGCAAATCAAATCCCATCCGACTATTGGACCCACTTTAAAATACTGCAATACAGCACTGGTCCGTTTACATTTACTCCCAGAAGCTTCTCCCCTTACTCCGGTGTTGAGTCATCTTAAATTTGTCCCTAGCCGCTTGGACCCCATTTTTCGTCTGTGGATGGACTCAGAGATGGATAGAGTAGAAAACTGGGGTGAGGGTGCCTCCTGGCCTTCTCTGAGTGACCGCTAAAACTGATCCAATACCCCTGGGCAGTTGGAGGTGTTTGCAACTCACCCATTTTTTCAGCAGCTTTCCCCCTAAAAGTTAATTTAGACGACCCAAAACTCAATTTGAGCTTTTATGTAATAGCCCGGGGCCCAATCAGACACACCTTAGCTAAAACCTACTCTATGTTGATGGACCTCCGAAGTCGGTCGCCCACTTCTTTCCTTGCGCAGTGGGAGAGAGATTTAAATATTTCTTTTACGGAAGATCAGAGAACTCAAATTTTTCCTTTGTGCACTGTGCCTCGATTAGCTCTAGGTTCCAGGAGGCTGACTGTAAGATTCTGTCCAGGTGGTACAGAGTGCCTTCGAGGCTGCATTCCATATTTCCGGAGACTGACCCCAGCTGCTGGAGGTGTGGAAGAGCAGAGGGCACAATTTTTCATATTTTCTGTGATGTATTGCAATCATTTTGGACAAAGGTGTGGGAAATTATTTGTCGGGTTACGGGCTGTTCTGAAAAGTTGACTCCGGCTCTATACTACTCCAACATAATGAAATTCCTCTCCGGATCTATAAATATTTGTTGAAATTTTTGATCATGGCAGCGAGGGCTTGCATCCCAGAGAGATGGAAGAGTCCATCTCCTCCCACCATATCTCAGTGGATTGCAAAAGTCAATGAAATTATGTATATGGAGGACCTCACCTCATCCATACATGACTCATATCCAAAGTTTTGGGCTACTTGGCTTGGATGGATGGATTTTCGAAGTTCTAGTGAGTATTGTGATCTAATGCTGGAGGCAAACCCCCCTCTGTAGTTAACTGAAAACTACAGGCTGAGTAGTGGGCACTCCTTCCCCTTACCCCCTCGTTTTTTTCCCTCCCTTTCTTCCCTTCTCCTTTATTTTTTTTTCTCTCTCTCTCTTCTCTTTGTTATACTGTTTGTTAAAAGTTAAAAAATGGAAGACCCTTCGGGTCGGGTCATTGACCTTCTCTTCCGGGTCCCTGAATGTTAAAGACTCGTGGACGATTGCCTTGGTTGGGAGTTAAGTTGTATTGTTTGTATTTGTCTACTTGTCTGATTCCAATTATAATGTTAACCTGGATTTCGTTGTGAGTCTTTAAATAAAGAATTATAAAAAAAGAAAAAGTCAAATGGTGCACCTTCCTTTGCAAGCTCTGCCATGCACCCAAACAGTGTTTTACCCCCACATATTGGATTATTGGCATACTCTGGACAAATTGCACAACAACTTTTGGGGTTCAATTTCTCCTGTTACACTTGGGAAAATAAAAAATTGGGGATGAAAAGATCATTTTTGTGAAAAAAGATTTTTTATTTTTACAGCTCTACATTATAAACTTCTGTCAAGCACTTGTGGGTTCAATGTGCTCTCCACACATCTAAATAAGTTCCTTAAGGGGTCTACTTTACCGTAGCGTTTACTGACCGTGGGAACATACCCTAAAGTGTTTTGGAAAGATTACTGCTATAAAAGTGAGTAAAATAAATAAATGGGGTGCTCACCACTTTACTCTTGACTCCTATTTTATTTATTTTTGTTCTTTTACATAATCACTTAGTTATGTTTTGAGGTGTATTTATGTTCTTTAATTTATAGGTTTTTAATAAATACCAATAAAGATAATTTTTTGTAACGTATAATCAGTGATTATATATGCTGTAATATAAACTTTCCATTTATTTGGTGGGCAGGCTGAGAAGACCATTAGATTTTTCTTGATTGGGTGGTGGGCGCGGCGTCAACATCGGCTGTGTGAGTAAATAACAAATCCATGTATTCGTTTGTCCACTATTTCAGTACGTGATTGTACTGATATATAAATTGATATTGAGGAGTCAAAGGGGGGAGGGGTAAGGAATGATTATATAATTATTCCTTCGCCCCCCCCTCGACTTCCCAATAGCAATGTGTTATAACCCTCTTGTCAGATTTTGTTTCAGTTTGCTGTCACATGACTTTTTTTCCCTATTTAGTCTGGCTCTGCCCTTCTGGCTTTGCTGGACTTCATTGTATTATCTACTCTTAAGCTAGCCGGGTGCTTAGGTGCCTTACTCTGTCAGTTTTGCTTGATCTTAGGATCTCTTAGTATTTGTTTTCTGTTTTATTTTCCCTGCTACAATTTCTGTTAGGAGGTGTCCACCTTTTCACCCAGTCCCTAGATCTTGTAGGGATTCCTCCCTCGCAACTATAGGTCTTCGTTCAGACTAGCTGAGGACTTTAGCGGGTCTGGTCGCAGGATCAGGTTCTCCGTTACATCGTAGGGATCCAGCTCAGTCCTATTGTAGGGACAGAATTCCCACCCAGTCCAGCCCAAAAAAAAAAAAAATCTCTAAGGAAAGATTTTCTGTTTTCCATCATGGTGTCGGTTCGGATTTGGCTGAACGCCTGCAGGGTCTCTCTCTGGAGGTGGCTGAAATCCAGCAACACGTGAGTAGTTGTTCTGGAGCACATTTCGTGGAGCCAAAGGTACGTTTGCCTGATTTATTTTTTGGTGAACAAAAATGCTTGCTTGTTGTATTTCCTTTGAGACCCAGATCCTCTGGTGATGAATCACAGCGCATAGGGTTCATAATGTCACTTTTGCGCAAAGAACCTCAGGACTGGGCCTTTTCTCTGCAGCCTAGTGATCCATGCTTTAGATCTGTGGATAGTTTTTTTTCTGCTTTGGGGTTGTTATATGACGATCCGGATCGTGTTTCATCAGCTGAGACAGAATTGAGACGTTTGAGACAGGGATCAGGTAATGTGGAAAAATATTGTACTCACTTCCGAAGGTGGTCCACACAGGTGGGCTGGAACGATTCAGCTTTGAAAAGTTTATTTCTTGCAGGGTTAAGTGAAAGGGTTAAAGATTTGCTGATTGCTTATCCTATACCTGGTAACTTGCAAGAGGCTATGCAATTAGCCATACGGGTGGATAGGAGACTGCGTGCAAGGGTTAATGAGAGTAAGTCTGCTTTGTCAGCTCCAGGTTTGGAGAAGGAATGTACTGACATTGCAGAGCCGATGGAAATTGGAGCAATGACACCTCACTCTCGGGAAAAAGAACGCAGATTTGCTAAGGGCTTGTGTTTCTATTGTGGTAAATCTGAGCATTTCATTAAGAACTGTGTGCTTCGAATGAATAAAGAGAAAAAAAAAATGAGGTCAGTTTCGCCCGTATAGCTTGTTTAAACAATAAAGGTGTCTTTCTTTCTGCTACCACTGCTGGTGAGGAGGAATTAATGGAGTTTCGGGTATTTGTGGATTGTGGTTCAACTCTCAATGTGATTGATGGGAAATTTTTGGAAAAACTAAAATTAAAACCCAAACTTCTGTCTTCCCTATTAATGTGGTGTCTGTGGATGGTTCTCACTTGAAAAATGTTACTCACCATATCTGTGAAATTCCTCTTACTATTAATGGTGTTCATCAAGAGAATTTGGATTTGGTAGTTTTGAATAATTTGCCCTCACCGTGATTTTGGGTTACCCTGGTTAAAATTGCACAATCCGGTACTGGATTGGTCTACCAATGAAATTAAGTCCTGGAGTCCCAATTGTTATGACAAGTGTTGTAACGGGCGTATTGCTGCTGTAGTTAAGGGGGAGTTACCTGTACCTATTCAGGATTTTTGGAAAGTTTTTTCTGATAAGGAATCGCAGGTATTGCCTCCTCATAGAGATTATGATTGTGCAATTGAATTTGTCCCTGGAGCGACTCTTCCTAAAAGTCGTTTATTTAATTTGACTATTCCTGAGAGAAAGGCTTTGGAGGAATGCAAACAGACAAGCTTGGCCGCCGGTCACATTAGGCCTTCCAAATCTCCTGTGGCGGTTGGATTTTTTTTGTTAAAAAAAAGGACGGCGGTTTACGGCCTTGTCTAGACTTTCGTGAGATTAATAAGATTACTGTACGCAATCCTTACCCACTGCCATTGATTCCTGATTTGTTTAACCAGTTAGTGGGGGCCAAGTGGTTCTCGAAAATTGATCTTCGAGGGGCATACAATTTGTTGCGCATGAAGGAGGGGGATGAATGGAAGACTGCATTTAACACTCCACTGGGTCATTTTGAGAATCTGGTTATGCCTTTTGGACTTTCCAGTGCCCCGGCATTTTTTCAGAATCTTATTAATGACATCCTTAGACCTTTGATCGGCAGAAGTGTGGTTGTGTAATTTGGATGACATTTTGATTTATTCACCGAATCTGGAGTCTCATTGGAGGAGTGTGCGTGAAGTATTACAGTTACTGAGTGATAATTCACTTTTTGCCAAACTAGAAAATGTGAGTTCGCTGTACAGAGACTTAGTTTTTTGGGCTACATTGTCTCCAGTGAAGGTTTTGAGATGGATCCGGTGAAAGTGCAAGCTGTGCAGGATTGGCCTAGACCTATTGGTGTGAAATCAATACAGAGGTTTTTGGGGTTCGCCAATTATTATAGAAAATTCATAAAAGATTTTTCTGTGATTGCCAAACCTCTGACCGATCTCACCAGGAAAGGTGCTGATGCGGTTCAGTGGACTACTGAGGCCATTGAGGCTTTTGTGTTGCTAAAGGAGAGGTTCAGCTCTGCTCCCATCCTTATGCAGCCTGATGTGACTAAACCATTTTGGTTGAGGTTGATGCTTCTTCTGTGGGGGTCGGCGCAGTGTTGTCTCAGGCAAAGACGGATGGAGTACATCCCTGTGCTTTTTTTCAAAGAAATTTTCTGAGTCTGAACTAAATTATGATATCGGTAATCGGGAATTGTTGGCAATTAAACTCGCATTTGAACACTGGCGTCATTTTTTGGAGGGAGCGGAATTTCCCATTCAAGTCTTCACCGATCATAAAAATCTGATCTACCTTGATGCTGCCAAACGCTTGAATGCCCGTCAGGCTAGTGGGCACTGTTTTTCTCACGGTTTAATTTTAACCGTTACTTACATCCCAGGTACTAAAAATGTTAAAGCTGATGCTTTGTCTCGCAGCTTTTCTCCTATGGTGGGTACTGAGGAGGAGGAGGAAAACATCTTGCAAGAGGGGTTGTTATTGCTGTTTGGACTCCGTGTTGGAAGATGAGATTCTTAAAGCACAAGAGAATGCCCCATCTAACACGCCTCATGGGAGGTTGTTTGTGCCTGGTACCCTGAGGAAGATTTGTTTGTTGAATGTCATGACTCTCGCTTGCAGGTCATCCTGGAATCTCTGAGACCAAGAGACTTGTGGGTCGCAGTTTTTGGTGGCCAGGATGGCAGAAGGAAGTCATTAAGTGGGTACGTCAATGCACTGTGTGTGCTAGATCTAAGTCTTCTCATACTCCTGCTGCGGGGTTGCTTTGCCCTCTGGAGGTTCCTAGTGCACCTTGGACACATTTGGCTATGGACTTTATTACTGACCTTCCCCCCTCTGAGGGTTTCGCTGTCATCTGGGTGGTCGTGGACCGTTTTAGCAAGATGTGTCACTTGGTTCCTTTCATCAAACTGCCCTGCGCTAAGACTCTTGCTAAGGCCTTTGTCAAGGAAATAGTCAGACTACATGGTGTTCCTACTGACATTGTTTCTGATAGGGGACCTCAGTTTGTGGCTCGTTTTTGGCGCGCCTTTTGTGACAGGTTGGGAGTTCATTTGTCGTTTTCATCCGGATATCATCCTGAGTCTAATGGCCAGACAGAAAGGAAAAACCAGGATGTTGAGCAGTTTTTGCGTTGTTTTGTGACTGATAATCAAGAGGGGTGGTCTGAGTTTCTGCCACTTGCTGAGTTTGCTCTTAACAACCATACATCCGCTTCTGCTGGTTGTTCGCCTTTTTTTGTTGTTCTGGGAGACATCCGTCATTTGGTCATTTTCCAAGTTGGGATCGGCTGTACCTGAAGAGGAGAATTTTTCTGGTGTTTTGGAGAGAGTTTGGACTGATGTGCGTGGTAATCTTCAGGAGGCTAACAAAAGATCCAAAGTGTATTTTGATAGAAAACGACAAGAGGTTTTGTTTGCTATTGGGGACATGGTTTGGTTGTCCTCTAAGAATCTGCGCTTGAGGATTCCGTCTAAGAAAATTGGGTCCCAAGTTTGTAGGGCCCTTTAAGGTGCTTCAAGTTATTAACCAATCTGCTGTTAAAGTTGGAGCTTCCTACCTCCTGGAAGATTAATCTGGTGTTTCATGTTTCTCCGAAAAAAGCTGAGGGTCCAGATGGAACCTCGGGGCCCCTGTTCCCCTGGTGGTGGGGACGGGCAAAAATTAGATTTCCCCCATCCTAAATTCTAACGGTAGGGGGGGGTTTGCAGAACCTCGCCTTGGAAGGGTTATGGACCCGAGGATAACTCATGGGAGGGCGGGGATGTTTCGCGTCTAGACTTGCAAGCTTTCACAAGAGATTTCCGGGTAACCTAAGTCATAAGGGGATCCGGAGGATCCTCTTTAAAGGGGGGGACTGTTAAAACCCTCTTGTCAGATTTTGTTTCAGTTTGCTGTCACAGCCTTTTTTTTTCCCTATTTAGCTGGCTCTGCCCTTTTGGTTTTTGCTGGACTTCATTGTTTTATCTACTTTTAACTAGCCGGGTGCTTAGTGCCTACCTGTCATTTTGCTTGATTTTAGGATCTCTTAGTATTTGTTTTCTGTTTTTTTTTTTTTCCCTGCAACAATTTCGTTAGGAGGTGCCCCCTTTTTCCCACCCACCCAGATCTTGGGGGATTCCTCCCTCGCAACTATAGGTCTTCGTTCAGACACTGAGGGGCTTTTGCGGGTCTGGTCGCAGGATAGGTTCCCCGTTACTCGTGGGATCCAGCTCTCCATTGAGGGACAGAATCCCACCTTTCCTTGTGCTTTTTCAGATCACAACCAATGATATATAAGCAAATTGAAAATCCGACCTGCTGGAAAACCAAAATGCCCAATTATAACATCAGGCAGCAGTGCTCAGGGAAAACCAGTAGCTAATATATTTTTTTTGGGGTTTGGAAGGGGTTTTTTTGACGGAGTTTAGATGGGAAAAATCTTTTTTTGGCAGTGATTTTTGAAAAAGGGGTAATCGGTCGCTCCCCCCCGCGGGCCCGGGCTGGGCGCCTCTCCTGACCCGCATCCCATACATGCGTGAGGGTGCTATTCAGATCAGGAACCCGGCCGGCCAGCACCGCGGCCCCCAATGCAGACCCAATTCACCAAAGGGTTTCCCCTATCTGCAGTCTGGGGACTGCATAAGACACTGCGCGGGGGCTGCACCTGATCTGTGAAACGAAAGCACTGCCACCGCCTTTATCCATCAAGTCACACATTTTTTTTAGAGCGGGGTCTCTGTCTTTTTTAGTTTTTTTTTTTTCATCACTGGAGTGTTTTTTTTAAAAAAAGGCTCTGTCAGCAAAAAAATGAAATGTTCAACTAAATCCAGGGCGGTGCTTCACATGGGGAATCATTGAAATATATCTTTCCACCTGCTTGGTTTTTCCCTTCTCCATCCTTCTTGTTGAATAACCAAGCTTTAGGGATAGCATAGAGGGAAAAAAACGGTGCAAGGGAATTTAAATGATTGGCCTCGCGTGAAACCAAAAGGAGGGCTTTTTTTGAACACTCGCCTTGCAACAGGTCCCTTTAAAATTAAGTTC
>JARQOD010005083.1:0-50233 GCA_033576555.1 Oophaga sylvatica
CCCAAGGAAATTGGACCCAAAAGTTGTTGTCCAATTTGTCCTGAGTACGCTGATACCCCATATGTGGGGGTGGGAAAACTGTTTGGGCGCACGGCAGGGCTTGGAAAGGAAGTAGTAACGTTTTGGAATGCAGACGTTGATGGGGGTCATGTTCCGTTTGCAGTGCCCCAGATGAGCCTAAACAGTGGAAATCCCCCAAGTGACCCCATTTTGGAAACTAGACCCCTAAGAAACTTATCTAGATCTTTGGTGAGCACTTTGAACCCCCAAGTGCTTCACACAAGTTTATAATGCCCGGCATGAAAATAAAAAATCCTATTTTTTTCCCACAAAAATTATCTTTTAGTCACTAATTTTTTATTTTCCCAAGGGTATCAGGAGAAATTGGACCACATAAGTTGTTGTCCAATTTGTCCTGAGTACGCTGATGCCCATATGTGGGGGGGAACCACTGTTTGGGCGCACGGCAGAGCTCGGAAGGGAAGGAGCACCATTTGACTTTTTCCAACCAAAATTGGCTGGAATTGAGATTGGATGCCATGTTGCATTTGGAGAGCCCCTGATGTGCCTAAACAGTGGAAACCCCCCACAAAATGACCCCATTTGGGAAACTAGACCCCCTAAGGAACTTATCTAGATCTTTGGTGAGCAATTTGAACCTCAAGTGCTTCACACAAGTTTATAACGTAGAGCCGTAAAATTTAAAAATCATATTTTTTCCACAAAAATGATCTTTTCACCCGAATTTTTATTTTTCCAAGGGTAACAAGACTCCAAAAGTTCTTGTGCAATTTGTCCTGAGTACACTGATACCCCATATGTGGGGGTATACCACTGTTTGGGTGCATGGCAGAGTTTGGAAGGGAAGGAGCGCCGTCTCACTTTTTCAACGCAGAATTGGCTGGACGCCATGTCGTGTTTGGAGAGCTCCTGATCTGCCTAAACAGTGGAAACCCCCACAAATGACACCATTTTGGAAACTAGACCCTCAAGGAACTTATCTAGATGTGTGGTGAGAACTTTGAACCCCCACGTGTTTCACTAAAATTTATAACGTACAGCCTTAAAATAAAAAATCCTTTTTTTTTTTTACAAAATGATTTTTTTCGCCCCCAATATTTTATTTTCACAAGGGTAACAGAAGAAATTGGAACCCAAAAGTTGTTGTCCAATTTGTCCTGAGTACGCTGATACCCAATATGTAGGAGAAAACTACTGTATGGGTGCACGTCAGGGCTCGGAAGGGAAGTAGTGACGTTTTGGATTGCAGACTTTGATGGAATGGTCTGGGGGTGTCATGTCGCATTTGGAGAGCCCCTGATACGCCTAAACAGTGGAAACCCCCCCACAAGTGACCCATTTTGGAAAATAGACCCCACAAGGAACTTATCTAGATGTGTGGTGAGCACTTTGAACCCCGAAGTGCTTCACAGAAGTTTATAACGCACAGCCGTAAAAATAAAAAATCCTTTTTTTTTTTACAAAAATGATTTTTTCGCCCCCAATATTTTATTTTCACAAGGGTAACAGGAGAAATTGGACCCCAAAAGTTGTTGTCCAATTTGTCCTGAGTACGCTGATACCCAATATGTGGGAGAAAACTACTGTATGGGCGCATGTCAGGGCTCGGAAAGGGAAGTAGTGACGTTTTGGATTGCAGACTTTGATGGAATGGTCTGGGGGCGTCATGTCGCATTTGGAGAGCCCCTGATGCGCCTAAACAGTGGAAACCCCCCACAAGTGACCCCATTTTGGAAAATAGACCCCACAAGGAACTTACCTAGATGTGTGGTGAGCACTTTGAACCCCGAAGTGCTTCACAGAAGTTTATAACGCACAGCCGTAAAAATAAAAAATCCTTTTTTTTTTTTACAAAAATGATTTTTTCGCCCCAATATTTTATTTTCACAAGGGTAACAGGAGAAATTGGACCCCAAAAGTTGTTGTCCAATTTGTCCTGAGTACGCTGATACCCAATATGTGGGAGAAAACTACTGTATGGGCGCATGTCAGGGCTCGGAAAGGGAAGTAGTGACGTTTTGGATTGCAGACTTTGATGGAATGGTCTGGGGGCGTCATGTCGCATTTGGAGAGCCCCTGATGCGCCTAAACAGTGGAAATCCCCAACAAGTGACCCCATTTGGAAAATAGACCCCACAAGGAACTTATTTAGATGTGTGGTGAGCGCTATGAAGCCCCAAGTGCTTCACAGAAGTTTATAATGTACAGCCGTAAAAACAAAAAAATCTTATTTTTTTACAAAAATAATATTTTCGCCCCCAGTTTTTTATTTTCCCAAGGGTAACAGAAGAAATAGGACAAATTTCACAATAACTCTTGGGGTCCAGAGTACGCTGATACCCCATATGTGGGGATAAACTACTGTTTGGACGCATGGCAGAGCTCAGAAGTGAAGGAACACCGTTTGACTTTTTCAACGCAGAATTGGCTGGAATGGAGATCAGACGCCATGTCACATTTGGAGAGCCCCTGATGTGCCTAAACAGCGGAAACCCCCCAATTCTAACTCCAACCCTAACCCCAACACACCCTAACCCTAGTCCCAACCCTAATCCCAACCTTAACCCTAATCCTAACTCTAACCCTAATCCTAACTTTAGCGCCAACCCTAACCCTAACTTTAGCCGAAACCCTAACCCTAACCCTAATGGGAAAATGGAAATAAATACATTTTTTTAATTTTATTATTTTTCCCTTACTAAGGGGGTGATAAAGGGGGGTTTGATTTACTATTTATAGCGGTTTTTATGATTGGCAGCTGTCACGCTAAAAGACGCTTTTTATTGCAAAAAGTAGTTTTTTGCATCGCCACATTTTGAGAGCTATAATTTTTGCATATTTTGGCCCACAATGTCATGTGAGGTCTTAATTTTTGCGGGACGAGGTGACGCTTTTATTGGTACCATTTTTGAGCACGTGACATTTTTTGATCGCTTTTTATTTCGATTTTTGGGAGGTTAGAATGAACAAAAATCAGCAATTCATGAATTTCTTTTGGGTGAGGCGTTTTTATTGTTCCGCGTGTGGTAAAATCGATAAAGCAGTTTTATTCTTCGGGTCAGTACGATTATGGCGATACCTCATTTATATAATTTTTTTATGTTTTGGCGCTTTTATAGAATAAAAACAATTTTATATAAAAAATAATTATTTTTGCATCGCTTTATTCTGCGAGCTATAACTTTTTTATTTTTTTGCTGATGATGCTGTGTGACGGCTTGTTTTTTGCGGGACAAGATGACGTTTTCAGCGGTACCATGTTTATTTATATCCGTCTTTTTGATCGCGTGTTATTCCACTTTTTGTTCAGCGGTATGATGATAAAGCACTGATTTTTTGCTTCGTTTTTATTTTTTAAGGGGTTCACAAAAGGGGTTAACTAGTGGGACAGTTTTATAGGGGGGGTCGTACGGACGCGGAGATACCATATATGTGTACTTTTATTGTTTTATTTTTTTTATTTACAATAAGTAATGAATTTATTGGGGAATATTTTTTTTTTTTTTTTTTTTTACACATGTTTATTTTTACTTTTTTTTACTTTTTTACTTTGTCCCAGGGTGGGACATCACTGTATTTCATCAGATCGCTGGTGTGACAGTGTGCATAGCACTCTGTCACACCAGCGATGTGACAGGCAGTGCAGGACGCTTCCTCATGCCTGCTCTCGGCAGGCACTGAGGAAGCCGCCTCCCTCCAGGACCCCGGCGCCATCTTGGATCCGGGTCCTGGGAGGGAGGAAGCCCTCAGAGCAGCGCGATCACATCGCGCTGCTCTGAGGGTCTCAGGGGGGCGCGCAGGGAGCCCCCACCCTGCGCGATCCTCCCCTGTGCCCCCAGTACACCGCGATCATGTTTGATCGCGGTGTGCAAGGGGTTAATGTGCCGGGAGCGGTCCGTGACCGCTCCTGACACACAGTCACGGGTGTCAGCTGTGATAATCAGCTGACACCCGGCGGCGATTAGCTGCGCTCCCTCCGGGAGCGCAGCTAATCGCCTATGACGTACTATCCCGTCCATGGTCAGAATGGCACGGGTTTTATGGACGGGATAGTACGTCTAATGTCAGAGAGGGGTTAATTTTTGCACCTGGAAGACAGCACATTTCTCTTGAGGTTATATCCGGTCTGCAGATAGCGGCCTCTGTTCCTCTCAACAGGGAATCGCCCATGACAACAACTCTCCGTTTCTTCTTCACAACATTTTCTTTCTCCATTCAGGAGGACTCTGAGGGCGTACAAGGTTGTTTGTGGGCAAAGTCTTATCCTGATGTATTTCTTCATCGTTCTCCTGTGTAAGAGCCTGGTATTGGTTCCTGAGCAGAATTGGTGCTGACTGCCTCCTAATCCTCCTGCTTCTCTGGGTCACATGCTTCCATTTCTCTGTTTCTTCAGTTGCACTTCGAATTTCTTCTCTTTCTGTACCATGAAGAGATAATTCTGCTCTGTCTAAGAACTCTTCACCTTCCTTAATGGTCTTCAATGTAGATAACCTCTCTTCCAGATTTGCATTTCTGGCATGTGAAGTTTGGCTTTTCCACTGGTAAGTCTATGAACATGTAGCAAGAAATGCAGCTCACCACATGGCTCCTAGCCTCTTCCATGTTCTTATTGTTCAAGAGATAATCAAGCGGTGAAATACAAGCCAAAACTCGGCGCGCGGTTTACTGATGTCCTCCTTTCAGCTGCAACAGCCAAAATCCAGTGTTCCTTGAGCTCGCGGAGATTCTTCACTTATCCCAGAAGGCACTGGGAATATGCAAATTATCTCCTCGGGACTCCTCCCCTGGTTTACTGATGTCCTCCTTTCAGCTGCAACAGCCAAAATCCAGTGTTCCTTGAGCTCGCGGAGACTCTTCACTTATCCCAGAAGGCACTGGGAATATGCAAATTATCTCCTCGGGACTCCTCCCCTGGTTTACTGATGTCCTCCTTTCAGCTGCAACAGCCAAAATCCAGTGTTCCTTGAGCTCGCGGAGATTCTTCACTTATCCCAGAAGGCACTGGGAATATGCAAATTATCTCCTCGGGACTCCTCCCCTGGTTTACTGATGTCCTCCTTTCAGCTGCAACAGCCAAAATCCAGTGTTCCTTGAGCTCGCGGAGACTCTTCACTTATCCCAGAAGGCACTGGGAATATGCAAATTATCTCCTCGGGACTCCTCCCCTGGTTTACTGATGTCCTCCTTTCAGCTGCAACAGCCAAAATCCAGTGTTCCTTGAGCTCGCGGAGACTCTTCACTTATCCCAGAAGGCACTGGGAATATGCAAATTATCTCCTCGGGACTCCTCCCCTGGTTTACTGATGTCCTCCTTTCAGCTGCAACAGCCAAAATCCAGTGTTCCTTGAGCTCGCGGAGACTCTTCACTTATCCCAGAAGGCACTGGGAATATGCAAATTATCTCCTCGGGACTCCTCCCCTGGTTTACTGATGTCCTCCTTTCAGCTGCAACAGCCAAAATCCAGTGTTCCTTGAGCTCGCGGAGACTCTTCACTTATCCCAGAAGGCACTGGGAATATGCAAATTATCTCCTCGGGACTCCTCCCCTGGTTTACTGATGTCCTCCTTTCAGCTGCAACAGCCAAAATCCAGTGTTCCTTGAGCTCGCGGAGACTCTTCACTTATCCCAGAAGGCACTGGGAATATGCAAATTATCTCCTCGGGACTCCTCCCCTGGTTTACTGATGTCCTCCTTTCAGCTGCAACAGCCAAAATCCAGTGTTCCTTGAGCTCGCGGAGACTCTTCACTTATCCCAGAAAGCACTGGGAATATGCAAATTATCTCCTCGGGACTCCTCCCTGGTTTACTGATGTCCTCCTTTCAGCTGCAACAGCCAAAATCCAGTGTTCCTTGAGCTCGCGGAGACTCTTCACTTATCCCAGAAGGCACTGGGAATATGCAAATTATCTCCTCGGGACTCCTCCCCTGGTTTACTGATGTCCTCCTTTCAGCTGCAACAGCCAAAATCCAGTGTTCCTTGAGCTCGCGGAGACTCTTCACTTATCCCAGAAGGCACTGGGAATATGCAAATTATCTCCTCGGGACTCCTCCCCTGGAGGAGAAAGAAAGAAAGAAAGAACAGAGAGAAAAGGGAAGAACAGAGAGAAAGATTAGAAGAAAGAAAGAACAGAGACAGAAAAAAAGAACAGAATGGGAGAGAGAAAGAAAGAGGGGAAAGAAAGAACAGAGAAAGAAAGAAAGAATAGAGAAAGAAAGAAAGAGGGGAAAGAAAGAAATAACAGAGAGAGAAAGAAAGAACAGAGAGAAAAAGAAAGAAAGAGGGGAAAGAAAGAACAGAGAGAATGAAAGAAAGAATAGAGAGAGAAAGAAAGAAAGAGGGGAAAGAAAGAAATAACAGAGAGAGAAAGAAAGAACAGAGAGAAAAAGAAAGAAAGAGGGAAAAGAAAACAGAGAGAATGAAAGAAACAGAGAGAGAGAAAGAAAGAACAGAGAGATAAAGATGGAGGTGACAAAAAACAGAACAGAGAGAGAAAAAAAGAAAGAGGGTAAAGAAAGAAACAACAGAGAGGGAGAGAGAAAGAGAAAAGGGAAAGAAAGAACAAAGAGAAAGAAAGAAAGAAAGAACAGAGAGATAGAAAGAGAGATGGGAAAGAAAGAACAGAGAGAGAAAAAGAAAGAGAAAGAAAGAAAAGAGAGAAAGAAAGAACAGAGAGAAATAAAGAAAAAGAAAGAACAGAGAGAAAAGGGAAGAACAGAGAGAGAGAGAAAGATTAGAGATAAAGAAAGATTAGAGAGAGAAAGAAAGAGGGGAAAGAAAGAGAACAGACAGAGAGAAAGAAAGAACAGAGAGAAAGAAAGAGGGGAAAGAGAGAAAGAAAGAACAGGGAGAAAGAGAAAGAGGGGAAAGAAAGAACAGAGAGAGAAAGAAAGAACAGAGAGATAGAAAGTGGGGAAAGAAAGAACAGAGAAAGAAAGAAAAAGAACACAGAGAGATAGAAAGTGGGGAAAGAAAGAACAGAGAGAAAGAAAGAAAAAGAACAGAGAGAGAAAGAAAGGGGAAAGAAAGAGAAAGAACAGAGAGAAAGAGAAAGAAAGAGGGGAAAAAAAGAACAGAGAGAAAGAAAGAAAAAGAACAGAGAGAAAGAAAGATGGGAAATAAAGAAAGATGGGAAAGAAAGAACAGAGATAAAGAAAGGGGAAAGAAAGAACAGAGAGAAAGAAAGAAAGAACAGATAGAGAAAAAGAAAGAAAGGAAAGAAAGAACAGATAGAAAGAATGAAAGAACAGAGAGATAGAAAGAAAGAGGGGAAAGAAAGAACAGAGAGAAAGAAAAAGAACAGAGAGAAGAAAAGATGAGAAAGAAAGAACAGAGAGAAAGAAAGAAAGAACAGAGAGAGAGAAAGAAACAGAGAGAGAAAGAAAGATTCTATAAAGATACTATAGCAGCCCGGCTCCCATTGCAGTGCCCACCTGAGCCTCCAGGTGCAGGACATATCATGATCCACTCACATGGCCGACATCCCCTATTCCAATGCGATCCCGCTGTCCGCGCTGTCAGAGGAGGACACGGTGATGGATCTGAAGCATTCCCTGAGGTGCCTCCATGATTCTGTCACAATCTCCTCCCGAAATTACCTAATTTCTGGTCATCTTCCAGCACGTCACTTCTGGTGGAATATCACATGTGAGTTTTAAAGTACTCTTCGGGGCTCCGGCATGTATTCCTGTGTCCACGGGAAAAGCTCCCGGCCGGGACAGAGGGGCAGACTCTCAAACTCGGGAGTGTCCTGCTGAATTTGGGACGGTTGGGAGGTATGAATGCTCCTGACCATACACCTTGTACACGCACGTCTCTCCACACCTCATACACACACGGTTCCACTTTGTATGCCTCGTACACAAACGGCTCCGCTCCATTCACCTCGCACACACAAGGCTCCACTCAGTATACACATGGCATCACTCTGTACACATGCAGCCACGCTTTGTACACCTTGTACACACACGACTCCACTCTGTAAACCTTGTACACATGCGGCTTTGCAGCATACACCTCGTACACACGCGGTTCTGCTCCGTATACCTCACACACGCGGCTCCGCTACATACACACAAGGCTCCACTCCGTACACACACTGCTCTGCTATGCTCTGTACACACATGGCTCAAGCACGGAGCCCTGTGTGTGCGGAGCTGAGCGGCTCAGCTCCGACACTTCATACACACAGGGCTCCGTTTCGTACACACACAGCACTGCTACATCCACCTCGTACACATGGCTCCGCTCCATAAACCTCGTACACGCACGGCTTGGCTCCGTACACCTCGTAAACGCGTGGCTCGGCTCCGTACACCTCGTAGACACACGGCTCCGCTCCATCCAACTCGTACACACACAGCTCTGCTACATCCAATTCATACACACACGGCTCTGCTACATCCAACTCGTACACACAAGGCTACGCTCCGTACACACTACAGTCATGGCCAAAAGTTTTGAGAATGACACAAATATTATATTTTCATATGATCTGCTGCCCTCGTTTTTTTGTGTATTTGACAGATGTTTTTATTACAGACAGAAATATAATAATTGCAAACATATGAGTAACACAAGCTTATATTGACAGTTAGAATGAGTTAATGCAGCAAGTCAATATTTGCAGTGTTGACCCTTCTTCTTCAGGACCTCTGCAATTCTCCCTGGCATGCTCTCAATCAACTTCTGAACCAAATCCTGACTGATAGCAGTCCATTCTTGCACAATCAATGCTTTCATTTTGTCAGAATTTTTAGGTTTTTGCTTGTCCACCCGTCTCTTGATGATTGACCACAAGTTCTCAATGGGATTAAGATCTGGGGAGTTTCCAGGCCATGGACCCAAAATCTCTATGTTTTGTTCCCTGGGCCATTTAGTTATCACCTTTGCTTTATGGCTAGGTGCTCCATCATGCTGGAAAAGGCATTGTTGATCGCCAAACTGCTCTTGGAGGGTTGGGAGAAGTTGCTCTTGGAGGACATTCTGGTACCATTCTTTATTCATGGCTGTGTTTTTAGGCAAGACTGTGAGAGAGCCGATTCCCTTGGCTGAGAAGCAACCCCACACATGAATGGTTTCAGGATGCTTAACAGTTGGCATGAGACAAGACTGGTGGTAGCGCTCACCTTGTCTTCTCCGAATGAGGCGTTTTCCTGATGTCCCAAACAATCGAAAAGGGGATTCATCAGAGAAAATAACTTTACCCCAGTCCTCAGCAGTCCACTGCCTGTACGTTTTGCAGAATATCAGTCTGTCCATGATGTTTTTTCTGGAGAGAAGTGGCTTCTTTGTTGCCCTCCTTGAGACCAGGCCTTGCTCCAAGAGTCTCCGCCTCACAGTGCGTGCAGATGCACGCACACCTGCCTGCTGCCATTCCTGAGCAAGCTCTGCACTGCTGGTAGCCCGATCCCGCAGCTGAAACACTTTTAAGAGACGGTCCTGGCGCTTGCTGGTCTTTCTTGGGCGCCCTGAAGCCTTTTTGGCAACAATGGAACCTCTCTCCTTGAAGTTCTTGATGATGTGATAGATTGTTGACTGAGGTGCAATCTTTCTAGCTGCGATACTCTTCCCTGTTAGGCCATTTTTGTGCATTGCAATGATGACTGCATGTGTTTCTTTAGAGATAACCATGGTTAACAGAAGAGAAACAATGATGCCAAGCACCAGCCTCCTTTTAAAGTGTCCAGTGGTGTCATTCTTACTTAATCATGACAGATTGATCTCCAGCCATGTCCTCATCAACACCCACACCTGTGTTAATGGAGCAACCACTGAAAAGAGGTTAGCTGGTCCTTTTAAGGCAGGGCTGCAATGATGTTGAAATGTGTTTTGGGGGATAAAGTTCATTTTCTAGCCAAATATTGACTTTGCAAGTAATTGCTGTTAAGCTGATCACTCTTTATAACATTCTGGAGTATATGCAAATTGCCATTAGAAAAAGTGAAGCAGTAGACTTTGTAAAAATTAATATTTGTGTCATTCTCAAAACTTTTGGCCATGACTGTACAGCACTGCTACATCCACCTCGTACACACACGGCTCCGCTCCGTACACCTCGTACACACTACAGCACTGCTACATCCACCTCGTACACACGGCTCCGCTCCGTACACCTCGTACACACACGGATCTGCTCCGTACACCTCGTACACACACGGCTCCGCTCCGTACACCTCGTAGACACACGGCTCCGCTCCGTACACCTCGTAGACACACGGCTCCGCTCCGTACACCTCGTACACACATGGCTACGCTCCGTACACCTCGCACACACGGCTCCGCTACGTACACCTCATACACACACAGCACTGCTACATCCACACTGTAAACCCCTTCTGACCCCACACATAAACTTACCCTCATCCAGCACCATGACAACCAGCACAGCAGAGTCCTGTACACACGGCTCCGCTCCGTACACCTCGTACACACATGGCTACGCTCCGTACACCTCGTACACGCACAGCTCTGCTCCGTACACCTCGTACACACATGGCTCCGCTCCGTACACCTCGTACACACACGGCTCCGCTCCGTACACCTCGTACACACACGGCTCCGCTCCGTACACCTCGTACACACACAGCTCCGCTCCGTTCACCTCGTACACACATGGCTCCGCTCCGTACACCTCGTACACGCACAGCTCTGCTCCGTACACCTCGTACACACATGGCTCCGCTCCGTACATCTCATACACACACAGCACTGCTACATCCACACTGTAAACCCCTTCTGACCCCACACATAAACTTACCCTCATCCAGCACCATGACAACCAGCACAACAGAGTCCTGCACACATGGAGGAGCCTGACCATGTGACACCGAACTCCTCCCCTCCTGTTGCCTCATCACAGGTCCTGTGCACACAGAGGAGGACAGCTCAGCGATGTCATTGCTGAATGTGAAAGGCTGAGGTGGAGAGACAGGGAGGGCGAGGATGGGGTGAATGGAGGTGCGTGGCGGCTTCTCTCACTGCAGGAAAACATAGAGTCCTGAGCGGGACAGCGGGTGGGAGGGTTAGAATTGGGACTATCCTGCTCAATCCGGGACGGTTGGGAGGTATGCTTCTCCTGTCCTGTATATATACACAGAAAACCAGGCACAAAAAACAAATGTCCTAAAATAAAATAAATAAAAAAATGTTTTGCAAAAATTGCATGAAGGTAGTAATAATTATAAGGGTATTTAGTAAACATAATTTTGATCAAAAGAATGAACAAGCCATCCCGCCACGTCAAGGCAACCCTTTGTGGGACAGTCCTACTCTAATATTAAAAACCTTTCCACTTGTCAAGTGACGTAAATGTGAACAAGGCAGAGGGACTGAACCCACCAGTTGAAGCTTAGGCCAGACAGGATGGATTTCTCAACTCAGAAACAAGGCGGTCACACCCTTATATGCACAGAATGCACTCTGAACTACATAGAAAACTAGATCTGAACTGAAAAAGTAAGTTGATGTGTATGCAAAATGTAAATGCATATTAACACATGACCATTACACAGAAAACAGGCACAAAAAACAAATGTCCAAAATAAAATAAATAAAAAATGTATTTATAGTTCAGAGTGCATTCTGTGCATATAAGGGTGTGACCGCCCTGCTTCTGAGTTGAGAAATCCATCCTGTCTGGCCTATGCTTCAACTGGTGGGTTCAGTCCCTCTGCCTTGTTCACATTTACGTCACTTGACAAGTGGGAAGGTTTTTAATATTATAGTAGGACTGTCCCACAAAGGGTTGCCTTGACGTGGCGGGATGGCTTGTACATTCTTTTGATCAAAATTATGTTTACTAAATACCCTTATTATTATTATTACTACCTTCATGCAATTTTTGCAAAAAAATGTTTTATTTATTTTATTTTAGGACATTTGTTTTTTGTGCCTGGTTTTCTGTGTAATGGTCATGTGTTAATATGCATTTACATTTTGCATACACATCAACTTACTTTTTCAGTTCAGATCTAGTCTTCTGTATATATACACAGTACAGTACTTCTCCTGTCCTGTATATATACACTGCACAGTACCACTCCTCCTATCCTGTATATATACACTGCACATTACCACTCCTCCTATCCTATATATATACACTGCACAGTACCACTCCTCATGTCCTGTATATACACTGCACAGTACCACTCTTCATGTCCTGTATATATACACTGCACAGTACCACTCCTCATGTCCTGTATATATACACTGCACAGTACCACTTCTCATATCCTGTATATATACACTGCACAGTACCACTCCTCATGTCCTGTATATATACACTGCACAGTACCACTCCTCCTATCCTGTATATTATACACTACACAGTACCACTCCTCCTGTCCTGTATATATACACTACACAGTACCACTCCTCCTATCCTGTATATATACACTACACAGTACCACTCCTCATGTCCTGTATATATACACTGCACAGTACCACTCCTCCTATCCTGTATATATGCACTACACAGTACCACTCCTCCTATCCTGTATATATACACTGCACAGTACCACTTCTCCTATCCTGTATATATACACTGCACAGTACCACTTCTCCAGTCCTGCATATATATATATATACACTGTACAGTACCACTTCTCATGTCCTGTATATATATACACTGCACAGTACCACTTCTATCCTGTATATATACACTGCACAGTACCACTTCTCCTATCCTGTATATATACACTGCACAGTACCACTTCTCATGTCCTGTATATACACTGCACAGTACCACTTCTCCTGTCCTGTATATATACACTGCACAGTACCACTTCCCCTGTCCTGTATATATACATTGCACAATACCTCTTCTCCTGTCCTGTATACATACACTGCACAGTACCACTGCTCCTATCCTGTATATATACACTACACAGTACCACTCCTGATGTCCTGTATATATACACTGCACAGTACCACTTCTCCTATCCTGTATATTACACTGCACAGTACCACTCCTCATGTCCTGTATATATCACTACACAGTACCACTCCTCCTGTCCTGTATACACTGCACAGTACCACTTCTACTATCCTGTATATATACACTGCACAGTACCACTTCTCATGTCCTGTATATATACACTGCACAGTACCACTTCTACTATCCTGTATATATACACTGCACAGTACCACTTCTCATGTACATATATATATACACTGCACAGTACTACTCCTCCTGTCCTGTATATATACACTGCACAGCACCACTTCTCCTGTCCTGTATATATACACTGCACAGTACCACTTCTCCTATCCTGTATATATACACTGCACAGTACCACTCCTCATGTCCTGTATATATACACTGCACAGTACCACTCCTCCTATCCTGTATATATACACTACACAGTACCACTCCTCCTGTCCTGTACATATACACTACACAGTACCACTCCTCCTATCCTGTATATATACACTACACAGTACCATTCCTCATGTCCTGTATATATACACTGCACAGTACCACTTCTCCTATCCTGTATATATACACTGCACAGTACCACTCCTCATGTCCTGTATATATACACTACACAGTACCACTCCTCCTGTCCTGTATACACTGCACATTACCACTTCTACTATCCTGTATATATACACTGCACAGTACCACTCCTCATGTCCTGTATATATACACTGCACAGTACCACTCCTCATGTCCTGTATATACACTGCACAGTACCACTTCTCCTATCCTGTATATATACACTGCACAGTACCACTTCTCCTATCCTGTATATATACACTGCACAGTACCACTTCTCCAGTCCTACATATTATATATACACTGTACAGTACCACTTCTCATGTCCTGTATATATACACTGCACAGTACCACTTCTACTATCCTGTATATATACACTGCACAGTACCACTTCTCGTATCCTGTATATATACACTGCACAGCACCACTTCTCATGTCCTGTATATACACTGCACAGTACCACTTCTCCTGTCCTGTATATATACACTGCACAGTATCACTTCCCCTGTCCTGTATATATACACTGCACAGTACCTCTTCTCCTGTCCTGTATATATACACTGCACAGTACCACTTTTCCTATCCTGTATATATACACTGCACAGTACCACTTCTCCTATCCTGTATATATACACTGCACAGTACCACTTCTCCTGTCCTGTATATATACACTGCACAGTACCACTTCTCCTATCCTGTATATATACACTACACAGTACCACTCCTCATGTCCTGTATATATACACTGCACAGTACCACTTCTCCTATCCTGTATATATACACTACACAGTACCACTCCTCCTGTCCTGTGTACATCTGCACATTACCACTTCTACTATCCTGTATATATACACTGCACAGTACCACTTCTCATGTCCTGTATATATACACTGCACAGTACCACTTCTCCTATCCTGTATATATACACTGCACAGTACCACTCCTCCTGTCCTGTATATATACACTACACAGTACCACTCCTCCTGTCCTGTATTACACTGCACATTACCACTCTACTTCCTGTATATACACTGCACAGTACCACTCCTATTCCTGTTATATACACTGCACAGTACCACTCCTCATGTCCTGTATATATACACTGCACAGTACCACTCCTCCTGTCCTGTATATATACACTGCACAGTACCACTCCTCCTGTCCTGTATATATACACTGCACAGTACCACTCCTCCTGTCCTGTATATATACACTGCACAGTACCACTCCTCCTGTCCTGTATATTACATTGCACAGTACCACTCCTCCTGTCCTTATATACACATGCACAGTACCACTCCTCTGTCCTGTATATATACACTGCACAGTACCACTCCTCTGTCCTATATATACACTGACAGTCCACTCTCTGTCCTGTATATATACACTGCACAGTACCACTCCTCTGTCCTGTATATATACACTGCACAGTACCACTCCTCCTGTCCTGTATATATACACTAACACAGTACCACTTCTCCTGCCTTGTATATACACACTAAAAAGTACCACCTCTCCTGTCCTGTATACCAGAGGCGTACCTAGGGGTTCAGCTCAGGGGGGGGCGAAACATCTCAGTGGGCCCCTAATTCATGATTACAACTATGGTGGCACACTTTAATCATGGGTATAGGGGAACCTAAGCAGAAAATAAATCAGTACACAAAGACCAATACTACCTCCATATGGTGACTATATAGTGGTAGTTACCAGTGCTACAGAATATATAAAGATCACAGTACAGTTATAGATGGTGACTTACCACTGACGTTCTTTCTGATGAAGTCGTTCACTTTTCCCGTCTTTTCCATCTGGCCCAGACTGACATGACGACGTCTCCAGCCAGAACTCGGCTACAGAGATTACAACAAAGACACATTTGAATTCTCACTTTTCCAGCATTGTCCCAATCTATCCCCAACCTGCACAAACTCCCCATCCTGCTGATACCCCAATACTGAGCCGCTGCCGTATGTGTCCCTATTACTGCACCTGCTGTGTGGCACAAAAGCAATGCTCCTCATACTTCCCCACATAATAACGCCATCCCTGTGCCTCTTACATTGTAATAATGACTCCTTTCTGACTCCACAGTTTGAAAGCCCCCCGACAGTAGCACCCACACTGTATGATGGCCTCCACAGTAGCCTTCAAACTGCCCCTGGAATTGCTTCCACGCTGTATAATGGCCCCCGCATTACTTCACAGGCTGTATAATAGGCCCCGTATTAGCTGCCAGACTTTATAATGGCCCCTGGATTAGCTCCCAGGTTGTATAATGGGCCCCAATTTAGCTTTCATGCTGTATAATGGACCTCAAATTATCTCCCATGTTGTGTAATGGCGCCCACTTTATCTCCCACTCCTTGGATTCTGGTTTCTGTCTGTCCCTTTCTGTGCGCTGCAACGTGCAGAAAATAAAAACAGCCAGTAAGTGCGTACAGAGTCAATCATATGGGTATAGCTCTCTGAATGTATCCAGGTCACCCTAAAAGGAATACTCTTGTCTGGACAAGACCCTAAAGAGGGAAACAGAAAGAAAGAGAGAAGCAAAAGAAAGAGGGGAGGTTAAAATATTACACATGTAAAGAAGAAAGTGCGCCCTCTTGTACGTCTTCTATTTTTTTTCCCCTTCTCCTCCAATGGGGGCCATGCTGTCCAGACTGAGTATACATAAGTATTCATATGTGATTGTTAGAGATGAGCGACTTTCCCGTTTTTCGGGTAGAGTCAGGTTTCACGGAACCCGACTTTCGCAAAAGTCGGGTCGAGTGAAATCGGCCGACTACCGCGAAAAATCGGCGGGTCGACCAAAACGCGAAACCCAATGCAAGTCAATGGGGAAGCAAAGTCGGTAGGGAGTGGAGGACAGTAAACACACCTACAGTGCCCATTTCAATGGCAACAACATCAATCATTATTACTTAAGCTTGGCAAACTTAATTAACTTTATAATAATGGTTACGCATTGAAAAATGGGGGTTATTTGGCTCAGCTTGTGGGGGGGGGGGGTAGGGATGGCTCCCGGTTTTTCGTGGGCCCCGGTCCAAAGAGTGTCAGTCGGCCTCTTTAACACATACCACAATTCATGATTCTCCGTTACGGCACAGAAATATAGGTATAGTACAATGAAAAATACTTCACTTCTTACATGACATGACTGATATCTATGTTAAAATATACAATAGCTCAAAAATCGGACACTATATTCCTCCACACAGTATTATGGCCCCCATATAGTGCGCAAAATAGAATAATGAGCCCCATATGATGCTCCAAACCCTATATGATGCCCCATAAATAATGAACCCCATGATTCTCCAGTATATGATGGTCCACATGGATGATGCTCCAGTGTATGATGGGCCAAAATCAAGCTCCATATATAATGGGCCCCATTATTAATGTTCCAGTGTGTAATGGGCCACGTAAATGCTGCTCCAGTGTCTGATGTCCCCCATTTACAATGTTTAAGTATATGATGGGTCCCATGGATGATGGATGATGCTCCTGTCTGTGATCTGCCCCATTGAGAATGCTCCTGTATATGATGGGCCCCATGGCTGCTGCTCCTGTGTATGATGGGCCCCATGGCTGCTGCTCCAGTGTTATGGGCCAAAATCATGCTCCATATACTGTATAATTGGCTCAATTATTCATGATCCAGTGAACAATGGGCCCCGTAAATGCAGCTGCAGTGTCTGCTGTCCCCCATTTACAATGCTTCAGTATAAGATGGGCCCCATGGATGCTGCTCCAGTCTGTGATCTGCCCCATTGAGAATGCTCCTGTATATGATGGGCCCCATGGCTGCTGCTCCTGTATATGATGGGCCCCATGGCTGCTGCTCCAGTGGTATGGGCCAAAATCATGCTCCATATATAATTGGCTCAATTATTCATGATCCAGTGTACAATGGGCCCCGTAAATGCAGCTGCAGTGTCTGCTGTCCCCCATTTACAATGCTTCAGTATATGATGGGCCCCATGGATGCTGCTCCAGTGTGTTATGGACCAAAATTATGGTCCATATATAATGGGCTCAATTATTCATGATCCAGTGTACAATGCTGCTCAAGTGTCTGATCTGCCCTATTTACAATCCTCCAATACATGTTGGACCCCATGGATGATGCTCCAGTGTCTTATGGACCAAAAGAAAGCTCCATATATGATGGTCCACATTATTAATGATCCAGTGTGAAATGCTACCCATATATTCCTGAAAACATTAAAAAATATTTAATAACTCTCCTCGCTGTGCCCTGCTCTACTCTGCCCTCCTCAGCGTCGCCATCTTACACGTCTCTGCACTTGGACTGTTTAGGCAGAGGAAGTACAGACGTGAGGTAATTTCCCTCTGTAACCTGAATTTTACTGTCAGGAAACGCGGAAGACGTCACAGCGGGGCAGCATGGAGAGATAAGTATTGCAAGTGCTGTGGCCCTTAGCAAGCATGGTTGGCTGACTAGTGGGTGATGGCACTGGCACAGGGCCCCTCATAGTACGCCGGTGCGCCTAACGGCGAGAGGGCCCATCCCACCGTCAGAGACAAATGTTTGTACTATGAGGGGCCCTGTGCCAGTGCAGTTGCCCACGAGTCGGCCCCTCCACCTGCTCAGTGAACCTGCACTTGCCCGTGTGCGCCAGGTGCTGACGCCGGACCTGTTGGGGGCTATTTTTATGTTTTCTAGTCCGGCCATGCTTGCAAGTGTGACCTTGACTCCCTCCAGGGGGAGTGATGTCATGCCTGAAATCAAGGAAGGATCCCTTTAACAGGTTACACAGCATATACCTTTCATACTCCAGACCAGAAGGGGGAGATCCAACACCTTATTTCAGGAGAGCTCCTCGAGAACATTATGGCTGGGGGAGTAGTTAGTGAGTGTGGCTGGAGGGACACAAGAGGAGAGACGTGTGGATACAAATTGGTGAAAAGAGGGGCTATAGAGAGCTCGCCCCAAGGTTGGAGCGCCGAAACCGGACCCCCGGAATCCGAGGCTGAGTGGGTAAACTAAAGTCCCAGCTGCAGAATCCGGAAGACAGTAGACAGCAGATTTTCTGCCCAAACTAATACTCTACTACACAGCAGCAGCCTACATGAGCCGGAGACTCCATAAGTGAGTGATTCCTGAAGCAGGTTACACCTGTCTGCTATAAGACTGAATTTATACCTACACAACAGACAGAGAGAGGAACTTGGATAGAACTTCTAGCTGGCAGTGCCTCAGAAAATAGCGCTATAAAGGAGAACTCACATCCCACCTCAAGTAAGGGGATACCAAATTGTTTTCAGGCGACCGACTCCAGCAGCATCTGTACTCAGTGCCCTGGACAATTTGTCAGCAAAAAATGTGAGTAAGGCTTTGGAAAGTGCATCTGACTGTGTCTCCTCAAGTCCTTTCTGCCAAACACACTCCACTGTGCCCAATCATTCTGCACCATTTTTTTCTATACCATCTCTCTGCCCTGGGACAAGCTTCACTTGTGGGAAGCTATTCCAACTGTAATGCATCACACCATCAGTCTCAGAGGATCTGCACTGCAGCACTGGTCATCTGTTACCAGATACCACAAGTGGCGTTACGAACACCTTACTACAAACTCTATCATCACATATACATATTCCCCTTTTATTCGCCCCCCAGGGCCAGGAACAGGGTCACTGCTGCTGTGACACATCCCCTGTAACCCCCCGGCCTGTACCGAGTATCCAAGTGCCCTCGCTGCCGATCCAAGTGAACTGCATTCGTGTTTGATACTATTGTATCCTCAGTGCGGTGGTTTGTTTATAGATCTTTTCGTTTGGCCTATAATAAAGGTCTTGGGATTGTTCGCAATTCTCTTGCTTTGTTGATTGTGTGATACCGGAGATGGACCCCGTGACAACAGACATGTTTAATTTTTATGAAGGTGAGATCAACAACATTTTACGTATATATATATATCAGGAGTCAGACACAGACTCTTCCAGTCTCAGTATGGATTAGACAATAAGATAAAAATCATTAAAAGGGTAATGTATGGGAAGCGTACAGCTTTATACAGTGTAGTTTTAATTGTAAACCTACGTCTATATTGCATTAATAACAGACAGACGCTCACACGCTCAGTATCCATTAGATAAAAATTAGAAAAAGGGTACTGTATTACAACACAACAGCTGTATACAGTGTCTGAGTAATTGTAAATTTCCGTATATATTTTAGGAGGCACACAGAGACGCTCAATGTCTCAGTATAGATAAGACAATAATATAATAAGAAAAAAGGGTACTGTTTCAGCATATTCAAGGAATATATGGAGTACAATGAAAAATTTTTAAAACTCCTTATATAATTCCTGAGGCCCACAGACATGCTCACAGGCTGAGTATGGATAACATAAGAATCCAATAATAAAAAGGGGAACTGTAGCAGCATATTAAAGGCATATATGTGGTATAATGAAAAAATAAAACATCTCCGTATATATTTAAGGAGGCAGATAATGATGCTCAAAGGCTCAGTATCCATTACACAAGAATTGAAAAAGCTGAACAAGGGCACTGTATCATTCATAAACCAGGAGGACTTTTGGCTAACATCAAGTGTATTCTCTTTCAAAAAGGTGGCCTGCTCCTACCACTCGAGTACATTCCTACACAATACACAGTGGGTTGTTGCACTTGCTAGTACGCCAGGTGGCTCATATATCTATCTGTTGGAAAGCATGGCCCCACAGGATCAAAGTAACTAGGCTGTCTAAGTGTGAGGGGTTAGGTTGAATTGTGCACCAGGAGTCAGAGTTTGCTTGGAGTAAGATCCCGGTACAGTATTGGACTCTGTAGTACCCCACACCTGGCCTTTCACACTTTCTTGAGCAAACCCACCCCCCCTATTCCTGTCCTTCTGGTTATGATGGGTAATATAGAAAAACCCAGTCAAAGGTGCGGTCAGCTTTGGCCTGAGAAACCTACACGAAACCCGGCTCCCAGCTACACTAGAGTGGCAGTCTGGTTGTATACTGGGAGCTTGAAAATGCCTCTATCTCGGCATGGGCTAGGGAGAGCATCGAAGATCCCTGAACCTTGCTGTGGCCTTCTGCCTCTGAGGGACGGGGATGGTTTATTGGGGATCATCTCCTTTAGGAAGGGTCCACATGAATCCTCGCCTTCTGCGCTGCTTTTTTTGTGTGACTTGTGTCACACAAAAAGACCCTTGGATATTTGTGCACTCAAAAATATATTAAAAATTCAAAATCACCGTATATATGTAAGGAGGCATACAATTACGCAACAATGCTCTGTCTCCATTACACAAGAATCTAAAAAGCTTAAAAAGCCCACTGTATCATTCATAAACCAGGACTTTTGGCTAAGATCAAGTGTATTATCTTTCCAAAAGGTGGCCTGCTCCTACCAGTCGTGTACATTCCTACACAATACACAGTGGGTTGTTGCACTTGCTAGTATGCCAGGTGGCTCATATATCCATCAGGTGGAAAGCATGGCCCCCCAGGATCAAAGTCAGTAGGCTGTGTAACTGTGAGTGCTTAGGTTGCAATGTGCTCCAGGAGTTGGTCGCCCTGGTGGGATTCTGACCTTGCTTTGAGTCACATCCTGGGAAATTCTTGGACTCTGTAGCAACCCGGCACCTGGCCTTTCAGACTTTTTTCAGTAACCCCACCCCCCATTCCTGGCCTTCTGGGCATGATGGTTAATTTTGTTAAACCAGGTTAAAGGTCAGGTCAGCTTTGGCCTGAGAAACCAACATGAAACAGGGCTCCCAGCTCCACTACAGTGGCAGTGTGGTTGGATACTGTGAGCATGAAAACTTATCTCCCCCGGCATCGGCTACGGAGAGCATCGAAGATCCCTGTTGCCTATACTGTGGCCTAGGCAGTACTGTCCCAACCCCGCTTTCCCCTGTGGATACTGCATGCACCACATTCACCCAGGTCGCAGAAGGGACACCGGCCCATTAGCCTCTTCTATAACTTCTGTACTCAGATAGCAAGCTGGAGGCAGTGTCATCTCTAGGAATCTCAGCTACTGAACATCAATTTTCTTTGCCGAAAACGTGTCCATATAATAGCAAGGAAAAGAAGAGCAGACGTTATACCACAGGTTCCGCGGCTACTGGCTTGGGACAATGATTGCGAAGTGTTGGCAGGAAGGAGAGGGGAGTAATACTACACCGTGAGACGACACAGAAAGGAACATATTGAAAGGAGTCCTGGAAATGTGTCTGTTATGTTTAGGTAGCTGAGGAGGCAGGAGCAAAAAACGCATAAATAGCCTAACACCAGAGAGGTTGGAAACTAATAGGTTGCAGACCCCTAAACTAACCGCACAAGTAGCCGTGGGACGTTCCTACGGTGCCCTAGATGCCTCGTCACAGCCGGAGAGATAGCTATCCCTGAAGATGGAAAGAGAAAAGCTAACTGCCCCGGAGTAGACCCCAAAAGAATAGGAAGCCCCCAGACATATAATGGCGGTTAGACAAGATGAAAATACGAACACAGACAGAAAATAGATTGAGGAAACGATGGGGCCCAAAACGGTCTAGATAGGACAGCAAAGGAGAGAATACTGTCTGCAACCCAAAAAACCCTAGGAAAAACTCCAACACTTCTGAATCCAAAAATACTGAGACCACACGGTCTCGACCACCTATATCAGATCTCTGGTGTGGACACGTAGCAACCCAGCAGTAAAATATAACAAGAACTGAGCAAATGAACAAATACAAAAAAATGAACGGAGACCAGCCAAAGCCCCCAAAGGGGACCTGGCTGAAGACAAAAAGCAATGCAGCAAAAAGAAAGGAATTCAAACCACAGCAAAAGAGAGACTTATCTGAATGCAAGCAGGAGACAGCAGAAAAGCAAGCTGAATTCCAACCTAGACCAGGAAGAACAATTGATCACCGGCGAGGATCATGGGAGGTCATGGGAGGTCAGCTCACTTATATCAGGCCAGTCAGTACCACCTGACACCCACTCGTCAACTGCAGGTGTAGAACTCTTGGTGTTCAACATAGGTTCAATACCCTCAGCAACCACCAGAGGGAGCTTCAGCTCCGAAGTCGTCCCCAATACGTTAACAACAGTACCCCCCTTGAGGAGGGGTCACCGAACCCTCACTTGTGCCACCAGGATGATCAGGATTAGCTCGGTGATAGGCACGGACCAGTCTTTCAGCATGAAGGTCAGAAGCAAACAGCCAAGAATTGTCCTCCTGACCATAGCCTTTCCACTTCACCAATTACTGGAGTCTCCGCCTGGCCAAACGAGAATCCAATATCTTCTCAACCACATACTCCAAATTGCCCTCAACCAAAACAGGATCAGGAGGCGCAGCCATAGGAACCACTGGCTCGACAAATCTCTTCAATAAAGATTTGTGAAATACGTTGTGAATCTTGAATGTTCCTGGAAGAAGCAAACGGAAGGAAGCGGGATTAATAATCTCCACAATCTTATAAGGTCCAATGAACCTTGGCTTAAATTTTGGAGACGCGACCTTCATAGGGATATTTTTGAGGATAACCAAACCAAGTCACCCACTTTAAATCGAGGACCATCAGTCCTATGTCGGTTGGCAAACCGCTGGGCCTTCTCCTGAGAGAGGGACAACTTATCCACTACTTGATCCCAAATCTGCTGCATTCTCTCCACAATAGAGTCAACACCAGGACAGACAGAAGCCTCCACCTGCCCTGAAGAAAATCGAGAATGAAACCCGAAATTGCAGAAAAATGGAGACATCAAGTGGCAGAACTAGCCCTATTATTCAAAGCAAACTCAGCCAAGGGCAATAAGGAGACCCAGTCATCTTGATCAGCAGATACAAAACATCTCAAATAAGTCTCCAAGGTCTGGTTTGTTCACTCAGTCTGTCCATTGGTCTGAGGGTGGAACGCAGAGGAAAAAGACAGCTGAACTCCCAGTTTGGAACAGTCTGGAACTGGGCAGTCTACATCTTGAGCCAGGCAAGGTAGTCAGTGATAACGGCCGTAATTTTGTGGCGGCCATAGCCCTGGCAAAACTCTGACATATACCTTGCCTGGCTCACACCTTGAACCTGGTGGTGCAGTGCTTCCTAAATAATTATCCGAAATTAACAGCCCTGCTCCATAAGGTGCGAAGACTGTGCTCGCACATCCGTCGCTCGCCCGTAGACTCCAGTCGTATGCAGAGGCTGCAGCAATCGCTCCACCTCCCCAAGCACCGCCTAATCATAGACGTTGCAACAAGGTGGAACTCCACCATGCACGTGGTTGAGAGGCTGTGCGAACAGAGGCAGGCTGTAATGCATTTGTGGGAGGATACACGTGTAGTGGTCAAAGCTGAAAGACCTCTGTAAAGTCCTTCAGTGTTTTGAGGAATGCACACGGCTGGTAAGCGCAGACGACGCCATCATACGCATGAGCATCCCACTTATGCGTCTGCTCATGCAAACTTTGACGCACATTAAGGATCAGGCGTCTGCAGCAGAGGAGGAGGAGGGAAGCCTTGATGACAGACAGCCATTGTCTGCTCAGGGAACTGTCCTGGACTAGGTGGAGGAAGAAGAGGCAGAAGAGGAGGGGGATGATTATTTTGGGGAGAAGGATGCTTCTCAGGGGGCAAGAAAAAATATTGGCTTGCCTAGGTCAGGTACAGGGTTTGTGCGTGACTGGAGAGATGTGGATTTGGCAGAAAGTGCTCCTCCACCCACCACTGGCAGTGCATCATTGACACCTGGAACATTGGCCCACATGTGTAATTATGTATTGCGGATCCTAAAAAGGGACCCCCACATTGCCAAAATGATGAAGGATGACAACTACTGGTTGGCCAGCATTCTCGATCCATGCTATAAAGGCAAATTACAGAACATCATGCCACAGGAGAACCTAGAGCTAATATTTGCGAAAAAACAAGCAACTCTGGTAAACCGTTTGTTAGAGGCATTCCCAGCACACAGCAGCGGTGCAGGTTCTACCACGAGCCGTACTGGGCCAAATGGAAGAGGTGTTCATGGTGAACACAGCCGAAGTGGCGTTGGAGACAGGGGTTTCATGACCATGTTGTGGACTGATTTCTCGAGTAACGCTCACACGACTGGTAATACTGAATCGATTGCAAGAGACAGGAGACAGCAGTTGTCAACTATGGTTCAAAATTACCTCTCCTCCCCTATTGATGTTCTCCCTCACAGTTCATTCCCCTTTGACTACTGGGCCTGTAAACTGGACACCTGACCTGAATTGGCACAATATGCCTTACAGGAGCTCGCTTGCCCTGCTGGTAGTGTGCTATCAGAAAGAGTCTTCAGTGCAGCTGGATCAATCCTGACAGAAAGAAGGACCTGGCTGTCGACCCAAAATGTTGATGATCTCACCTTCATTAAAATGAACTATGTCTGGGTTTCAAAGGATTTTGTACCACCTTCCCCTGATGACACATAGGTTGCCAGCAAAATGGCTCGCTTTGTCCTCCTCTTCCTCCGACTTCTCCAATTCCTCCATTTGCAGCTGCTGAACGTCCAGCCTACACCTCAACATATGCCAGTTTTTCCACCTCACTAACTGGTCTATATCCCCCCAGGGCTGGCGTCAGCACCTGGCGCACCCGGGCAAGTGCCGGTTCCTTGAGCAGGTGGGGGGGGGGGGCACTCGTGGGCGACGGCACTGGCATAGGTCCCCTCATAGTACGCAAAAGTGTCTCTGATGGTGGGAGGGCCCACTAGCCGTCAGACACACAGGCGTACTATGAGGGGCCCCCCTGTTTGCTCAGGGCCACAGCACTTGCAATACTTACCTTTCCCTGCTCCACCGCTGGGACGTTTTCCGCGTTTCCTGACAGTGACATTCAGGTCAGAGAGCGCGATGTCATCACGTCTGTACGCCCTCTACCTAAACAGTTCAAGTGCAAAGAGCTGGAAGATGGCGACGCTGAGGAGTCCAGAATAGAGCAGTGCCCAGCGAGGAGAGGTATTTCATTTTTTTTAATGTTTGGAGCAATATATGGGGAGCATTATACACTGGAGCATTATAAATGGGGCCCATTATATATGGAGCATTATATTGGCCCATCATACACTGGAGCATCATCCATGGGGCCCATCATATACTGGAGCATTCTAAATGGGGGACATCAGACACTGGAGCAGCATATCCGGGGCCCATTACACACTGGAGCATTATAAATGGGGCCCATCATATATGGAGCATTATATATGGGGCCCATTATATTAGGAGCATTACATGGGGCTCATCATACACTGGAACATCATCCATGGGGCCCATCATATACTGGAGCATCATATGGGGTTCATTATTTATGGGGCATCATATAGGGTATGGAGCATCATATGGGCCACATATGGGGCCTATTCTGTATGGAGCATTATATGGAGCCCATTCTGTATGGAGCAATCTATGGGGTCCATCATATACTGTATGGAGCTTTGCTGTATATGCGACTCATTATACTGTATGGAGCAATATGTGTGGCTCATTCTACTCTATGGGGACCATCCTATACTTTATGGCACATTATATGGGGACTATCATATCCTGGAGCAGTATGTGGAGCTCATCATATACTGTATGGAACATTATATGGGACCAATTATGTATGGAGCAATATATGGGGCTCATTATTCTGTATAGCGCACTATGTGGTGCCCATAATACTGTATGGAGGAATATACTGTCCGGTTTTTGAGCTCTTGTAGATTTTAACATAGATTTCAGTCATGTCATGTAAGAAGTGAAGTATTTGTCATTGTACTATACCTATATTTCTCTGCCGTATTGGAGCAGCATGAATTGTGGTATGTGTTAAAGGGGCCCACTGAGACTCTTTCTCCCCGGGGCCCATGAGAACCTGGAGCCAGTCCTGCCCCCCCCAACTTTAGCCAAATAACCCCATTTTTCACTGCATTACTATAATTATAAAGTAAATATAAGGTTGCCAAGCTTAAGTAATAAGAATTGATGTCGTTGGCATTGAAATGGGCACTGTAGGTGGGTTTACTGTCCTCCACTCCCTGCCGACTTTGCTTCCCATTGACTTGCATTGGGTTTCGTGTTTCAGTCGGACCCCGACTTTTTCCGATATTCGGCCAATTTCGTTTGACTCGACTTTTGAGAAAGTTGGGTTTCATGAAACCCGACTCGACCCTAAAAAAGGCAAAGTCGCTCATCTCTACGGGAAATTTCTGGACGTGTGAGACTGGCCTTAGGCAGTTTCCTGAGAAACTATGTTTGACAAGGAGTCAGTGTGAGGAGCAGGAGCTCCTGTAAGGTAACTCCAGACAAAGGGGGTTATGGGCAGACAAGTATGTGCCAGTGGAACAGACTGTTAGTGCCTATGATGTTCCATGGATGTTAATGAACTGTGCTGTTACCCATGGTAACTGGACGGAGTAAGGTCCAACATGTTTAGAGACTGCAACTTAATGTCGCCTGTTGATGCCTGTTGTGTTCCATGAACATTAATGAACTGTTCGCCGTGCGGTCACCCAAGGTAACTGGACAACGGAAGTCCGGTGTGTTTAGGGACTGCGTATTAAAGTAGTGTACTAAGAAATGTAATGGACTATGCGTGGTGCAGTTTATGACGGTCAAATAAACCGAAATAAGACTGTTTTGTGAGAAAAACGTGCCTGTGTGCTTTAATCCCGTTGCCAAGCAAGTGTCCCCCCAACACATGCGGTAAGCGCTGTGTTACAGGGGGCATAACTACAATATGGGGACCTGGATATGGGGACATAACTACAATATGGAGACATAACTGCAAGATGAGGACCTGGATGGGGACATAACTACAATATGGAGACATAACTACATGTGGGAACCTGGATGTGGACATAATTACAATATGGGGACCAGGATGGGGACATAATAATAATAATCTTTATTTTTTTTATATAGCGCTAACATATTATTATTTATTATTATACTTTTATATAGCGCCATTTATTCCATGGCGCTTTACATATGAAAAGGGAATAATATAGACAGGTACAATAAACATGTGCTAGACAAGGGACACACAAGTACAGAAGGAGAGAAGACCCTGCCCGCGAGGGCTCACAGTCTACAGGGATGGGTGAGGATACACTAGGAAAGGGTAGAGCTGGTCGTGCGATGGTTCAGTAGACTGAGGATCATTGCAGGTTGTAGGCTTGTAGGAACAGGTGGGTCTTCAGGTTTTTCTTGAAGGTCTCCGTTGTTGGTGAAAGTCTGATGTTTTGCGGCAGGGAGTTCCAGAGTATGGGGGAAGCCCGGGAGAAGTCTTGTATGCGGTTGTGGGAAGAAGAGATGAGGGGGGAGACGAGAAGGAGATCTTGAGAGGATCGAAGGTTGCGTTAGGTAGGTAGCGGGAGACCATGTCACAGATGTATGGAGGAGAAAGGTTGTGGATGGCTTTGTATGTCATGGTTAGGGTTTTGAACTGGAGCCTCTGGGCAATAGGAAGCCAGTGAAGGGCCAGGCATAGGGGGGAGGCTGGGGAATAGCGGGGAGACAGGTGGATTAGTCGGGCAGCAGAGTGTAGGATGGACTGGAGTGGTACCAGAGTGCTAGAGGAGAGGCCAGACAGTAGGAGGTTGCAGTAGTCGAGGCGGGAGATGATAAGGGCGTTCACTAGTGTTTTTGTGGTTTCATTGTTGAGGAATGCGTGGATCCGGGAAATATTTTAGAGTTTGAGGCGGCAGGAGGTGGCGAGGGCTTGGATATGTGGTTTGAAAGAGAGGGCAGGGTCGATGATCACCCCAAGGCACCGAGCATGCGGGACTGGAGAAAGCGAGCAGCCATTGACATTGATGGATAGGTCTGGTGGAGGGGTAGAATGAGGTGGGGGAAAGATGATGAATATTCCGCAGCGCTTTACAGTTTGCACACATTATCGTCGCTGTCCCTGATGGGGCTCACAATCTAGATTCCCTATCAGTATGTTTTTGGAGTGTGGGAGGAAACCGGGGTACCCGGAGGAAACCCATGCAAACACGGGGAGAACATACATATAAATACCTGGATGGAGACATAATTACAAGGTGACCAGGATGGGGACATACCTGCAATATGAGGACATAACTACAATATGGGGACCTGGATGGGAACATATGTACTATATGGGAACATAACTACAATATGGGGACCTGGATATGTGGACATAACTACAGCATGGTGACACAACTACAGTATGGGGACCTGGATATTGGGACATAACTACAATATGGGGACATAAGTACAATATGAGGACCTGGATGGGGACATAACTACAATATTGGGACCTGGATAATAGAACATAGCTACAATATGGGGACATACATACAATATGGGGACCTGGATGGGAACATAACTACAATATGGGGACATAACTACAATATGGGGAACTGGAAATGGGGACATAACTACAATATGGGGACCTGGATATGGGGACATAACTACAATATGGGGACCTGGATATGGGGACATAACTATAATATGGGGACATAACTACAATATGTGGACCTGGATGGGGACATAACTACAATATGGGGACCTGGATGGGGACATAACTACAATATCGGGACCTGGATGGGGACATAATTACAATTTGGGGACCTGGATGGGGACATACCTACAATTTGGGGACCTGGATGGGGACATTACTACAATATGGGGACATAACTACAATATGGGGACCTAGGTTGGGACACAACTACAGTATGAGGATGGGGATATAACTACATTATGGGGACCTGGATGGAGACATAACTACAATTAGTACACTATGAGTGCACATTTGTTCTCATCACATCCATAACGACCCAAGCTCTAAAAAATAGAAATAACACAGCAAAAACGTTGAAAAGGTGTATGAAAAAAAAAATCTATCACTAAGACTGTCATTTTGTCTTTCAAAGAATGAGGCCCCCCAAATTCAATTTTTGTTCAATATGCGACCCATATATCCAGCGGGTTTGAGACCTCTGGTGTAAGTATAGTAGCTGCGGCTGCCATTACTCGTCTTCCGAGCCTTCACTTATCATATCACTTATCATACAAGTCAGGAGCTTTCTCCCACCATATGTTAAACAAAGGACTTAAAACGTGGTGTGAACACAGCCGTATGGTGTGATTGTGTGCGTCACCTGTAATCCTATGCAGCGTCGGACTGGAGCACCTTGGGCCCACCAGAGAAAATCATTCTTGGGGCCCACTATGTAGCTACATAGAAATAAATACAAGATCACCAATTGTGCGGTAAAACGCGGTAATATCAGGGTATAATATAAGGTAGTAATTATGTAGCAGGGGTTGGGGTAGCCCCTCTCATAGAATATAAAGTAGCCCCCTCATATAGTATAATGTAGAACCCTCATATAGTATAATATAGCCCTCCTCATAGAATATAATGTAGCCCTCCTCATAGAATATAATGTAGCTCCCCATAGAATATAATGCAGCAAGCATCATAGAGTATAATGCAGCCCCATAGAATATAATGCAGCCCCTTCATATAGTATAATACAGCCCAACTACAGAATATAATGCAGCCCTCCTCATAGTTACATGCCCCCCCTCATACAGGGTATCATGCAACCAGGTTATATATATATATATATATATTATATTATATATTATTTTTATACATACACTGTACAGACCAAAAGTTTGGACACACCTTCTCATTCAAAGATTTTTCTGTATTTTCATGACTATAAAAATTGTAGAATCGCATCAAAACTATGAATTAACACATGTGGAATTATACATTACACTTTACAAAAAAGTGTGAAACAACTGAAAATATGTCTTATATTCTAGGTTCTTCAAAGTAGCCACCTTTTGCTTTGATTACTGCTTTGCACGCAGAAAAGGTGAACGGATGGACTCTACATGCCTAGTTCCCACCGTGAAGCATGGAGGAGGTGGTGTGGGGATTTATTCAAAATTGAAGCGGTGAGCGGTCCAGCTCACCCCAAACCATCTCGATTGGGTTCAGGACTGGTGACTGTAGAGGCCAGGTCATCTGGCATAGCACCCCAACACTCTCCTTCTTGGTTAAATAGCCCTTACACAGCCTGGAGGTGTGTTTGGGGTCATTGTCCTGTTGAAAAATAAATGATAGTCAAACTAAACGCAAACCGGATGGAATAACATGCCGCTGCAAGATGCTGTGGTAGCCATGCTGGTTCAGTATGCCTTCAATTTTGAATAAATCCCCAACAGTGTCACAAGCAAAGCACCCCCACACCGTCACACCACCTCCTCCATGCTTCACGGTGGGAACCAGGCATGTAGAGGCCATCCGTTCACCTTTTCTGCGTGCAAAGCAGTCATCAAAGCAAAAGGTGGCTACTTTGAAGAACCTAGAATATAAGACATATTTTCAGTTGTTTCACACTTTTTTGTAAAGTGTAATGTATAATTCCACATGTGTTAATTCATAGTTTTGAAGCTTTCAGTGTGATTCCACAATTTTCATAGTCATGAAAATACAGAAAAATCGCTGAATGAGAAGGTGTGTCCAAACTTTTGGTCTGTACTGTATATATATAAAACTGTACTCACCTCTTCTCATCACTCCCACGCTGATTCAGGCGGCGGCTGATATCCGCAGATTAACATTATTTGGTGATATGAGAAGTTCCCTTTAAATATAAGTCAATGGGAAAGCTAAAAAGATGTCAAGATCATGAAGTCTTTTCAAGCGTATGTCAGTGCTTTCGTTTTAAAAAAAAAAAAAGCTACTGTTTTCTTATTCGTTATAAAGATTCTTTTAAAGTCATTGACTGTCAGTAAGACGCTCCCCCACAAAGAAAAAGCTCCAGCAAGAATAAAGTGTTGAAAAAGAGCTGAAGTAAAGTCCAGAAAATACTAATATAAAGGAGATTTTAGGTCTACAAAACCCAAGAGAAAAGTAATAATTCCCGAAGAGTTTTCTTCTTGAAAAATAGATTGTTTTTCCTCTCGTAGAACATGGTCACACAGAGGGTTTTTTGGCAGTGTTTTACAACACAAACTCTAAAACTGGTGTTTTTTTAAAGATTTTCTACTGCAAAAACTGAGAAAAACACTGTCAGTATGAGCCTACCTTAGTCTCCACAGAGCAGATTAACATATGAACTACCCACAAATCGCCCCCATAAACTGCAATGGGTAATCTGCACTGCTGGTCATTCCAGTGGATTTCTTTAAACCTGTGACATGTCACCTAGTGAACAATCTTCCTAGACACCGCAGTGGGTGGCCTGTGGCCTTACACAAAGGGATGGGGTATTCCACGAACAGACCCCACAGGGTTAGCCCAGATTTTTTTGCTTCAGATTCTGGTGCACTTACACTTCAGTGTGAACATGGCCTTAGGTAAACTAAGATGTGTCATATCTGCCATAAATCCTGTAAGACTGAGCCCGAATGTCACATCCCGCTGGGATTTCTCATGTGCCAGCGCTGCCCTTCATAATCTGTTCTAAGTACATGGGCACAAATGTCTGGAATTGCTAGAAATAACTCCACTTCTCAGAGCAATGGCAGCAGCGCCCTGAGGACTGACCCTGCCAGCAGATTCCCCCTGCTGTACCCAGGAAAGGTGGGCAGCACAGGGGCAAGGAGGGACATGTGCTGTATCGGAGCAGAATGAGTGGGGCCCCTGTGCCCCCAGGGCCCGGAGGGTGGCATCATCAGTGGGCACAAGGGCTCTCAGCCCAGCCTCCTGCACTCACAGGGGGATAAGTGAACCCTGCAGCCAACTATTCAGGAGTAAGTTGGAAAGTTGTGCCCCCCATACCTGCTGATATAGCCATCGACGTCCCCATCACAGGTCTGGAAGAGGCGCCTCATCCTCTCCTCACCGGGGCTGGAGGTGTCGCTGCTCCCATTGCAGCTGCTGGTCCCGGTGAATTCCACAGCCGCCATAGTGCACGGCTGGGCGTCCACAGACTGCCCACTGCTGGATGAGGAACAGCCTAGAGCCAGCTGTGGACACAGCCACCGGTTCCTCGCCCAGCTCTCCTCTCTCCCGGTGCCTGTTCCTTCCCCGCTCCCCTCTCATACACACATGGCTCCACTCCATAAACTTCGTACACACATGGCTCTGCTCTGTACACATGGCTCAGCTCCGTACACTTTGTACACACAGGGCTCCTATTTTGTACACCCCGTACACACGTTGCTCCGCTCCGTACACCCCATACACACACGGCTCCGCTCCACACACCAAGTACACACACAGCTCCGCTCCATACACCCCGTACACATGTGACTCCGTTCCGTACTCCTCGTACACATATGGCTCCGCTCCGTACACCCAATACACACGCGGCTCCGCTCCGTACACCCTATACTCATGCGGCTCCGCTCCGTACACCCTATACACAGCGGGCTCCGCTCCGTACACCCTGTACACACGCGGCTCCGCTCCGTACACCCCATACACACGCGGCCCTGCTCCATACACCTCGTACACACATGGCTCTGCGCCGTACACCCCATACACACGCGCCTCTGCTCCGTACATCCCTTACACGCGCGGCTCTGCTCCGTACACCCTATACACACGCAGCTCCGCTCTGTACACCCCATACACACGCGCCTCTGCTCCGTACATCCCATACACAAGCGGCTCTGCTCCGTACACCCTATACACACGTGGCTCCGCTCCGTACACACAGCTTCGCTCCGTACACCTCGTACACACATGACTCTGCTCCGTACACCCCATACACACGCGCCTCTGCTCCGTGAGGTGCTCCGTACATCCCATACACACGTGGCTCCGCTCCGTACACCCTATATGCATGCGGCTCCGCTCCGTACACCCTATACGCACGCGGCTCCGCTCCGTACACCCTATACGCACGCGGCTCCGCTCCGTACACCCTATACGCACGCGGCCCCGCTCCGTACACCCTATACGCACGTGGCCCCGCTCCGTACACCCTATACGCACGCGGCTCCGCTCCGTACACCCTGTACACACGCGGCTCCGCTCCATACACCCCGTACACATGCGGCTCCGCTCCGTACACCCCGTACACACGCGGCTTCGCTCCGTACACCTCGAACACACGCGGCTCCGCTCCGTACACACGTGGTTCTGCTCCGTACACCTCGTACACACATGGCTCCGCTCCGTACACCCTATACACACGCGGCTCCACTCCGTACACCCCGTACACACGCGGCTCCGCTCCATACACCCTGTACACACACGGCTCCGCTCCGTACAACCCGTACACACGCGGCTTCGCTCCGTACACCTCGAACACACGCGCTCCGCTCCGTACACCCCGTACACACGTGGTTCTGCTCCGTACACCTTGCACACACATGGCTCCGCTCCGTACACCCTATACACACGCGGCTCTGCTCCGTACACCCCATACACACGTGGCTCTGCTCCGTACACCTCATACACAAACAGCTCTGCTACATCCACCCTGTAAACCCCTCCTTACCCCACACAGAAACTTCCCCTCATCCAGCACCATGACAACCAGCACCCCAAAGTCCTGCATACAGAGGCCCCTGATCATGTGACCCTGACTCCTCCCCTCCTGTGACCTCATCACAGGTCCTGTGGCACAGAACAGCCTACCGACGTCTGGGATTTCTAGGATGACGTGGAAATGGCTGGCGCAGTGCTCTCAGCTGGATGAGGGGAGTTTGCGTCTGTCTAGGAGTTGTGCGCAGCCGCCGATGCGCCTGACATCTACACACAGCATGGCCAGTCAGTTGTAGGCATTATTGACATGCAGGGCAGGGGCTGGGGGAGGGGCCCACCGGAGATTTGTCCGCTGTCCTGGTGCCTCAGTCCGACGCTGATCCTATGTAAGAGCACAGATAACTCACAGGTCTGCACCCACACATGGGGAGAGGGAGGAAGTAGTGATGTGACGTTCATGAACGAGCCGACTCACAGAGCCGGCTCTTCACTGTGAACGATATGAGCCGGCACCTATCAGTGAGCCTTGTTATCTAGTGGCTCTCTGCTCTCCTCCCTTCCCTGTGCTGCTGACGTCAGCCTGGTGGTGGAGGGGGAGGTTAGAAGCCAGGAGAGACTGTGTGCTGGAGGGGGAGAGAGGAAACCTGCCGCTGAAAGTACAGTAGGAGAGGAGTCGGCAGCAGCACAGTGTTATCTCATTCACCCAATCCAGAAGCAGGATGTAAATGAAGGCAGAACATGTGACCACAGAGCAGCCAGTCACAGCTCACCTTTCACTTGTCCTCATTAGGGTTGAGCATTCCGATACTGCAAATATCGGGTATCGGCCGATATTGGCTGTATCGGAATTCCGTGAGTTGTATTCGACATTGTCCAAGGTTGTCCGTCGGTCTCGTGGGTCTGTCAGGAGTCAGCGGCACTTACCTGGCAGAAGATCTCCGGCGGTCACGGCTGGACTGCTTGATGGCCGCCAATCTTCTTTCCCCGGCGGTACATGCAGTTTCTCGCGATAACTGCAGTGACTGCTGGGTAATCCCGGCCGTAAAGCAGTCACCGATGACGTCACCGCCGGGGAAGCAGGTAATCAGCTGTGCTGCGTGAATGACAGGCTCTGCCTGTCATTGCGATGTAGCAGAGCTGGATCGTCGTGGGACAGTCGTTATGGACTGCGTCGGACAGGTGGTATACTGTTGGTTTTTTTTTTTTCTTTTTTTACAGGAGATCGATGGCGTCGCAGGAATGAAAGTAAATAAAAAATGAAAACTGTTGTCTCTTTTATTTCATTAAAAGACTTTTTTCTTGCTTTGTCTTTTTTTTAAACATTTAAAAACTTTGGGATTAATAATGGATCGGTGTCTTATTGACCCTCTCCATTATTAACGGGCTTATTGTCACCGTGCAATCAACGGTGACATTAACCCCTTATTACCCCGCTTGCCACCGCTACAGGGCAAGTGGGAAGAGCCGGGTAAAGTGCCACAATTGGCACATCTTTTGATGCGCCAAATGTGGGGCTGCTGTAGCCTGGTATTATCAGGCTGTTGAGGGCCAAAATCCATGGGCCTTGACAGTCTTTTAATACCAGGCCGCAGCAGTCTGCATTTTACTTGGCTGGTTAACAAAAATAGGGGGATCCCCACGCCGTTTCCAGCCAAGCTAAGCAGACTGCTGTGGCCTGGTATTATCAGGCTGGCAAGGTCCATGGATATTGGATCCTTACCAGCCTGAAAAACCAGGCCTCAGCGGTCTGCTTCATCTGGCTGGTTAACAAAAATAGTGGGGACCCCACGCCAATTTTTTTCGAGGGGATCCCCTATTTTTGTTAATCAGCCAAGATATGCAGACTGCTGTGGCCTGGTATTATCAGGCTGGCAAGGTCCATGGATCTTGGCTCCTTAACAGCCTGAAAATCCAGGCCTCAGCGGTCTGCTTCATCTGGCTGGTTAACAAAAATAGGGGGGACCCCACGCCATTTTTTTTCGAAGGGAACCCCTATTTTTGTTAATCAGTTCCCTCTGACGTCACTGATTGTGTCCCTGGCTGACCTGAAGTGAAAGTGGAAAGCAATCAATTAAGCTTTCCACTTAAGGGCCCGTCTCACATAGCGATATCGCTACCGAGATCGCTGCTGAGTCACTAGTTTTGTGACGCAGCAGCGAGCTCACCAGCGATATCGCTGTGTGTGACATTCAGCGACGATCAGCCCCCCTGCCGGGTATCGCTGATCGTCGCTGAAATGTCAGGACCTTTTTTTGATCGCTGGTTTCCCGCTGACAGGCACACATCGCTGCGTGTGACAGGCGGAGACCAGCGATCCGCTGGTAACCAAGGTACACAGCGGGTTTCCAGGCGCGGGGCTGTGCCTAGAAACCCGCTGTGTACCTTGGATACCAGCGCCCTGATGCAGGGAGCTGGTATCCAAGGTACACAGCGGGTTTCCAAGCGCTGCGCGGTGCCTGGAAACCCGCTGTGTACCTTGGTTACCAGCGGATCGCTGGTCTCCCGCCTGTCACACGCAGCGATGCGTGCCTGTCAGAGGGAAACCAGCGATCAAAAAAAGGTCCTGACATTTCTGCGACGATCAGCGATACCCGGCAGGGGGGCTGATCGTCGCTGAATGTCACACACAGCGATATCGCTGGTGAGCTCGCTGCTGCGTCACAAACTAGTGACTCAGCAGCGATCTCGGTAGCGATATCGCTATGTGAGACGGGCCCTTAAGCGATGTTACCCGCAGTGTCGCTGTCCCAGATCGCTGCCTGAGCTGCCTGTTTGGCAGCTCAGCAGCGATCATGTAGCGATACACCAGCGATCCTGACAAGTGCATATCGTTTCGGGATCGCTGGTGTATCGTTATGTGACACCCAGCCTTTACTCTCCTGTCAGGCAGGAGAGGAACTCATTCATTTGGGGTTTACTGTGAGGCTGCAGCATTAGCTGCGGTCCCTGCAGTAAACATTAACCCTTTCTGAAGGATTACACCGTGGGACCTGACTGTGCATGGGATAGGTAAGAATAATTTTTGCTTTTTATTTTTATTTTTATTACAGGAAATGGTTTTTGCAGTAAAATAAAAGATGGTCAAAAACATGTGTCTTTATTTCATTAAAATATTTTTAATTAAAGTGTGTGTGTTTTATTTTTATTTCATGCAATAGGATTAATAATTGATAGTTGTCTAATTGACAGCTCTCAATTATTAACCTGGCTTAAAGGTCACCTTTCAATAGCAAGGTGGCTTTAACCCCATATTAACCCATTCGCCACCGCTACAGGGCAATGGGAATAGACGGGCAAAGTGCCAGAAAGGGCGAATCTAATTATAGATTTGTCTTTCCTGGGGTGTCTGGGGGCAGATGTTAGTAGCCGGGGGGGGGCAAAAATAATGGTCCCTCTCTGGGCTATTATTATCTGCCCCCACTCACTGGCTTTGTCTGTCTGGTTGCGAAAATAGGGCGGGAGCCCACGCATTTTTTTTCAGCAATTTTACCCCTCATATATATATATATACATGTCATTGAATTTGTGACACATATTATATATATATATATTTATATTTGTAGTTCATACACTTCTACATAGTATAATAGCCGCTAATTCAATTGCCGGCTTTTGTGAAAATGCAGAACCCGACATGAAATGATACTTGTGTACATAGGGTTAACCATGTCTTTTCATGTCCTTGCTATCTAATTTGCACAAACAATTAAATCAGTCTATGTATGCAAAAATTTCACACCTGTAGGGGTTAATTAAAGGTGTAAATTCGTAGCAAAAAAGTCTGTTTTTTTTACAACGAATTACACCTTTAATTAACCCTACAGGTGTGAAATTTTGCACACATAGACTGATTTAATGTTTGTGCAAATTAGATAGCAAAGGACATGAAAAGACATGGTTTAACCCTATGTACACCAAGTGTCATTTCATGTCGTGTGCTTCTGTCTTTTCACTGAAGCCGGCTTTACCCGGCAATTGAATCAGAGGATATTTTACTATGTAGAAGTGTAATAAACTATACATATATGTATATATATATGTCACAATGACATGTATATATATATATATATGTATCTATGTGTGTATATTTAGTGTTTACAAGGAAAGAATGGGGTTTTTTTTAGTTGCGATATTTTGTTCCCATAGACTTACATGGGACTTCCGGTATCGGTATCGGGTATCGCCGATATTTTAGTGATATCGGCGATACCATTCCGATTCCGATACTTTAGGATATCGGAAAGTATCGCTCAACTCTAGTCCTCATACATGCACTGTCTTCTTCCATCTTTGCCTATTGGCATCCTGCCCTGTGTTCAGTGTGTTGTAGTGATGGTCCCTGTCTGGAGGAGAGAGGTAGAGACAGGCAGGCAGAGGTGTGTGTGCTGTTACAAGAATCCCAGCCAGATTACAGTGAAAGCAGATGGAGAATCCTGAAGTCTCTGCACAGGTTTGTGTTGTAAAGTGTGTGGTTTCTGACAAATTCCATCAGTAAAAAGTGACTGATTTTATAACACTACTGTGCAAAACACATGATCAAAGATGAGTGACAAACGGCAGAAGAGAAGCAGCATTTGGGCTCACTTGATGACATTGGAAACAGTAAGGCTCAATGCAGACTTTGTAAGCACACACTATCTTTTCGAGCAGGGTCTACCACAAACCTTCATAGGCATATCAAGAACTGCACACCCTACAGTGCCTATTGAAGATAGCACGCAGGTATCTGCTCCAGACCATGTGACCCCCAGTACGTCATCTACTGGTACTGCTGCTGCAGCGTCTACAGCCACCTCTCAGGCATCAGTTAGACCAAAAACTAGTACCCAAACCTCTATGCACCAATTTATGCCAAATAAAGCCCTTATCCCAGCAAAGAAAATTTTCAATTGACGAAGAATTGGCCAAAAAGATTGCGAAGGATTTCCAAACCATTCTCAATTGTGGAGGATAAGGGGTTTAGAAGCTATACCCAAGCTCTCAATCCTATGTATGTTATTCCATGCAGAAGGACACTTCTCCCAAACAATTATACCAAGATTGTATGACATAGACGTGCCTCATTGCAAGAAAAGGTTAGCATGGCTTCATCAGTTTGCCTGACAACAGACTGTTGGACATCGAGAGCGACCACTTCCTTCAGTCTGTCACATGTCACTTCATTGAAAATTATAAAATGGTCTCATTGCCTTCTGGATTGTTTTGAATTTACAGAGAGGCACACTTCAGATAACTTGGCACTGAATTGTTCAGAGTTGTAAAAGAATGGCATAATAGAAAGTAAAGTGGTTTGCTGTGTGAGCGATAATGCTGCCAATATCACCAAAGCTATTAAAAGCTTAAAGTGGACACACTATCCATGTCTTGCACACACCATTAACCTGATAGTAAAAGATGCCCTGAAGATGGTGAAACCCACTGTGGACAAAGTGAAAATGTTGGTCCGAATTTTTTCATAAGAGCACAACAGCTGCAGAGAAGCTAAAATCTATTCAACAGCAGATGTGTATGCCTCAGCTGAGGCCCATCCAGGAATGCCCAACAAGGTGGAATTCTACATTCTATATGCTGAAACGGATTATAGAGACCAAGGACGCAATCATCTCTACACTGGCCCTTATCAATGCATCTGTTGACACTCTGAGCCAAGACAAATGGGAGGTTGTGAGAGAGATATGCGCTATCCTGGAGCCCTTTGAACAGGTCACTGTGGAGATAAGTGCTGAGAGGTAACAGTAGACAATTACTACATTATTTGTATATTTTGAAAAAAGACAGGTCCATCAAGTATAAGGTTTTAAAGAGAATTTGTCAGCTTGTTTGAGTCCCTATAAGCTATGTTTATGTGCCCCAAAGGAGCTAATGGGCTGATTCTGATATGCCATATACCATATTAAACAAATTTTCTAAGTAATTTTTCTCTTTTTTCAGCTATGTAACAGCATCCAAAATGCTGCTCTTGTGCAAGGGTCTGCAGGAAAGTGACAGCTGACCGAGAAAGAGAAGGAGCACTAACTACAGAACAAGGGAGACAGTTGGTGTCCGGCCCCATTGCAACTATGGATAAAAAGTTCCATAACATGGAATATAAATTGTTTCTCAGAAACAACATTACTAGATCCAAGATTCAAAAAGCTAGCCTTTAGCGATACCAGAGCTGCTGAAGAGGCAATTAAGAGAATAACAGCAGCAGCAAGATGCAATCAAGAGACTCCAGAGAGCCAGCCGATGCCATCATTGGGAGGCCAAGATGATGAAGCACAAGCAGCAGCAGAGGCACCTGAGCCACAGCCACAGTCATCTGCTGTTTGGAGGCTCTTTGATGAAAAGACAACACGAAGCACTGCAAGAAGAAATCCCTCAGCAGATACAATACTGGAAGTACGAAGTTATCTTGAGGAGCCGCGATCCAAAGAACTTTAGATCCATTGAGCTGGTGGGGAAAACAGGGCTTTATTCTACCCACGACTTATCAAGGCGATGGAAGGAAGACTGTGCATCGTAGCAACATCAGTCCCTTCAGAGAGAATTTTCTCCAAAAAAAGGCAGATAATCACAGGAGAAGAAACCGGATCAGCCCGTCCAAACTGAGGCACTTAGTGTTTCTTAATGCCAATTTGTCCTAATGACCTTCTAAAAATGTTTTCACTGTTAAGTTATACTGCTGTTTGCACATTTTTTGCATTTGTTTGATGTTCTTATAATGAAAAATAATATAAACAATGTTAATCTGTTAACTAAAGGTTTTGTGTCATTATTTTGGTGAGATTACTGAAGAGCCGATTCAAGAGCCGAAAGATGGCCTTCTTGCTGAGCCGATTCCAAAAAAAAACCTGAAGTCCCATCACTAGAGGAAGTTCTACTGAGCTCTGGGCTGAGCCTGGGACTGCACAGAAGCAATGGGGGCAGCTGGGGAGGATCTGAAGGTCGGACAGGAAGCAGAAAGCAGCAGGATGAGGGACTCGGGGGAAGGGAACAGATTCAGCAACAGGGACGGAGTCGCTGACCACCCCAGGTACAACCGGACACCTGCTCCCTGGTTACAGCCCTACACCCTGCTCCCTGGTTACAGCCCCACACCCTGCATCCCCGGGGACAGCCCTACATCCTGCTCCCTGGTTACAGCCCTACACCCTGCTCCCTGGTTACAGCCCTGCTCCCTGGTTACAGCCCTATACCCTGCTCCCTGGTAACAGCCCTGCTCCCTGGTTACAGCCCTACATCCTGCTCCCTGGTTACAGCCCTACACCCTGCTCCCTGGTTACAGCCCTGCTCCCTGGTTACAGCCCTACTCCCTGGTTACAGCCCTGCTCCCTGGTTACAGCCCTACATCCTGCTTCCTGGTTACAGCCCTACACCTGCTCCCTGGTTACAGCCCTGCTCCCTGGTTACAGCCCTGCTCCCTGATTACAGCCCTACATCCTGCTCCCTGGTTACAGCCCTATACCCTGCATCCCGGGTACAGCCCTACACCCTGGTTACAGCCCTACATCCTGCATCCTGGTTACCAGGGAGCAGGGTGTAGAGCTGTAACCAGGGAGCAGGGTGTCGGGCTGTACCCGGGTGCAGGGTGTACCTGTAACCAGGTACAGCCCTACACCCTGCTCCCTGGTTACAGCCCTACACCCTGCACCCCGGGTACTGCCCTACACCCTGCTCCCTGGTTACAACCCTGCTCCCTGGTTTCAGCCCTACACCCTGCTCCCTGGTTACAGCCCTGCTCCCTGGTTACAGCCCTACATCCTGCTCCCTGGTTACAGCCCTGCTCCCTGGTTACAGCCCTACACCCTGCTCCCTGGTTACAGCCTTGCTTCCTGGTTACAGCCCTACATCCTGCTCCCTGGTTACAGCCCTACACCCTGCTCCCTGGTTACAGCCCTATACCCTGCATCCCGGTACAGCCCTTCACCCTGCTCCCTGATTACAGCCCTACACCCTGCATCCTGTATACTGCCCTACACCCTGCTCCCTGGTTACAGCCCTGCTCCCTGGTTACAGCCCTACATCCTACTCCCTGGTTACAGCCCTGCTCCCTGGTTACAGCCCTACACCCTGCTCCCTGGTTACAGCCCTACATCCTGCTCCCTGGTTACAGACCTATACCCTGCTCCCTGGTTACAGCCCTGCTCCCTGGTTACAGCCCTACATCCTACTCCCTGGTTACAGCCCTGCTCCCTGGTTACAGCCCTACATCCTGGTTACAGCCCTACACCCTGCTCCCTGGTTACAGCCCTGCTCCCTGGTTACAGCCCTGCTCCCTGATTACAGCCCTACATCCTGCTCCCTGGTTACAGCCCTGCTCCCTGGTTACAGCTCTACACCCTGCTCCCTGGTTACAGCCCTATACCCTGCATCCCGGATACAGCCCTACACCCTGCTCCCTGGTTACAGGCCTACATCCTGCATCCTGGTTACCAGGGAGCAGGGTGTAGAGCTGTAACCAGGGAGCAGGGTGTCGGGCTGTACCCGGGGTGCAGGTGTACCTGTAACCAGGTACAGCCCTACACCCTGCTCCCTGGTTACAGCCCGACACCCTGCATCCCAGGTACAGCCCTACACCCTGCTCCCTGGTTACAGCCCGACACCCTGCACCCCGGGTACAGCCCGACACCCTGCACCCCGGGTACAGCCCGACACCCTGCACACCGGGTACAGCCCGACACCCTGCACCCCGGGTACAGCCCGACACCCTGCACCCCGGGTACAGCCCGACACCCTGCACCCCGGGTACAGCCCGACACCCTGCACCCTGGGTACAGCCCGACACCCTGCACCCCGGGTACAGACCGAACACCCTGCACCCCGGTACAGCCCGACAACTTGCACCCCGGTTACAGCCCGAGACCCTGCACCCCAGGTACAGCCCGAGACCCTGCACCCCGGGTACAGCCCGAGACACTGCACCCCGGGTACAGCCAGAGACCCTGCACCCCGGGTACAGCCCGAGACACTGCACCCCGGGTACAGCCCGAGACCCTGCACCCCAGGTACAGCCCGAGACCCTGCACCCAGGGTACAGCCCGACACCCTGCTCACAACCCGACACCCTGGTTACAGCCCTACACCCTGCACCCCGGTACTGCCCTGCTCCCTGGTTACAGCCCTGCTCCCTGGTTTCAGCCCTACACCCTGCTCCCTGGTTACAGCCCTGCTCCCTGGTTACAGCCCTACATCCTGCTCCCTGGTTACAGCCCTGCTCCCTGGTTACAGCCCTACACCCTGCTCCCTGGTTACAGCCTTGCTTCCTGGTTACAGCCCTACATCCTGCTCCCTGGTTACAGCCCTACACCCTGGTTACAGCTCTATTTCCTGCATCCCGGGTACAGCCCTTCACCCTGCTCCCTGGTTACAGCCCTACACCCTGCATCCAGGGTACAGCCCTACACCCTGCACCCCGGGTACAGCCCGACACCCTGCACCCGGGTACAGCCCGACACCCTGCACCCCGGGTACAGCCCGACACCCTGCACCCCGGGTACAGCCCGACACCCTGCTCACAACCCGACACCCTGGTTACAGCCCTACACCCTGCATCCCGGGTACAGCCCTACACCCTGCTCCCTGGTTACAGCCCTACACCCTGCTCCCTGGTTACAGCCGAACACCCTGCTTCCTAATTACTTACAGCCTGACACCCTGCTCCCTGGTTACAGCCTGACACCCTGGTTACAGCCCGACACCCTGCTCCCTGGTTACAGCCCGACACCTGCATCCCGGGTACAACCCAACACCCTGCTCCCTGGTTACAGCCCGACACTCTGGTTACAGCCAGACATCCTGCTCCCTGGTTACAGCCTGACACCCTGCATCCCGGGTACAGTCCTACACCTGCTCCCTGGTTACAGCCTGACACCCTGCTCCATAATTACTTACAGCCCGACACCCTGCACCCCGGGTACAGCCCGACACCTGCCCGGGTACAGCACCCGACCACCCGGGTTACAGCCCTACACCCTGCACCCCGGGTACAGCCCAACACCCTGCACCCGGGTACAGCCACACACCCTGCACCCGGGTACAGCCCACACCCTGCCCGGGTAAGCCCACATGCACCCCGGTACAGCCCGACACCCTGCACCCTGGGTACAGCCCGACACCCTGCACCCCGGTACAGCCCGACACCCTGCCCCGGGTACAGCCCGACACCCTGCCACCCGGGTACAGCCCGACACCCCGCACCCGGGTACAGCCCGACACTGCACCCGGGTACAGCCCAGACACCTGCTCCTGGTACAGCCGACAACCTGCTCCCGTACATACCCGACACCCTGCTCCCTGGTACAGCCCGACACCCTGCTCCTAATTTCTTACACCCGACACCCTGCTCCCTGGTTACAGCCACCCCTGCACCCGCTGACATGCCCGGTACACCCTGCACCCGGGTACAGCCCGACACCCTGCACCCCGGGTACAGCCGACACCCTGCACCCCGGGTACAGCCCGACATCCCTGCACCCCGGGTACAGCCCGACACCCTGCACCCCGGGTACAGCCCGGCACCCTGCCGTACAGCCCACACCCTGCACCTGGTTACAGCCCTACACCTGCATCCCGGGTACAGCCCTACACCCTGCATCCCTGGTACAGCCCTACACCCTGCCCCTGGATTACAGCCCGACACCTGTCCTAATACTCCCGACACCCTGCTCCCTGGTCACAACCTGCACCCGGTACAGCCCGACACCCTGCTCCCTGGTACAGCCCGACACCTGCTCCCCTATTACAGCCTGACACCCTGCTCCCTGGTTACAGCCCGACACCCTGCTCCCGGTACACCCTGCACCCGTACAGCCCGACACCCTGCACCCCGGGTACAGCCCGACACCCTGCAACCCGGGTACAGCCCGACACCCTGCACCCCGGGTACAGCCCGACACCCTGCACCCTGGGTACAGCCCGACAACCCTGCATCCCGTGTACAGCCCTACACCCTGCTCCTGGTTACAGCCCTACACCCTGCTCCCTGTTCAACAGCCCTACACCCTGGTTACAGCCCACACCCTGCTCCCTTCACAGCCCCGACACCTGCACCCCGGTACAGCCCGACACCCCCGCCAACCCCCGGGTACAGCCCGACACCCTGCACCCCGGTACAGCCCGACACCCGCACCCCCGGGTACAGCCCGACACCCTGCACCCCGGGTACAGCCCGACACCCTGCATCCCTGGGTACAGCCCACTCCCGGGTACAGCCCTGACACCTCCCTGGTTACAGCCCACACCCTGCACCCCGGTACAGCCCGACACCCTCACCCCCCGGTACAGCCCGACACCCTGCTCCCGGTACAGCCCGACACCCTGCACTCCCCTGGTACAGCCCACACCCTGCACCCCGGTACAGCCCGACACCCTGCACCCGGGTACAGCCGACCCTGCATCCCGGGTACAGCACACCTGCTCCCGGGTACAGCCCACCCCTGCCACCCCTGGTTACAGCCCGACACCCTGCACCCCGGTACAGCCCGACACCCTGCTCCTGGTTACAGCCCGAACCTGCCCCGGTACAGCCCGGACACCGCTGCACCGGTACAGCCCGAACCTGCACCCGGGTACAGCCCGACACCCTGCACCCCGGGTACAGCCCGACACCCTGCACCCCGGGTACAGCCCGAACCCTGCACCCGGGTACAGCCCGACACCCTGCACCCTGGGTACAGCCCGACACCCTGCACCCGGGTACAGCCCGACACCCTGCACCCCGGGTACAGCCCGACACCTGCACCCGGGTACAGCCCGACCCTGCACCCCGGGTACAGCCCGACACCCTGCACCCCGGGTACAGCCCACACCCTGCACCCGGGTACAGCCAACCCTGCACCCGGGTACAGCCCGACACCCTGCACCCGGTACAGCCCGACACCCTGCACACCGGGTACAGCCCGACACCCTGCACCCGGTTACAGCCCGACACCTGCACCCGGTTACAGCCCGAACCCTGCACCCCGGGTACAGCCAGCCCACACCTGCCCGGGTACAGCCCGACACCCTGCACCCTGAATTTCGCCCGACACCCTGCCCCCCTAATTAAATTACAAACCTGACACCCCGCCCCTGGTTTCGCCCCCAAACCCTGGTTACAGCCCGACAACCCCGTCCCTGTTTACAGCCCCACACCCTGCCCTCCCGCTTTCAGCCCCCAATCCTGTCCCTGGTTACCCGCCCACACCCCGCCCCTGGTTACAGCCCGTACCCTGGTTTCAGCCCGGGGTACCCCGGTTACAAACCCCCACCCTGCTCCCTAATTTTCTTACCCGCCCGACAAACCCCTTTCACCCCCGGGGACAGCCCCACCCCCCTGCACCCCCGGGGGCAGCCCCCAAAACCCTGCCCCCCGGGGACCAAACCCGACACCCTGCAAACCCCGGGGACAGCCCGACACCCTGCAAACCCCCGGGGACAAACCCCCAACCTGCCCCCCCGGGGAAAAGCCCACCCCCCCTGCACCCCGGGTTTCACTCGACAACCCCGCACTCTGGGTCAAGCCCGACAAAAATTTCACCCCCCGGTTTAAACCCGACACCCGCACCCTTGGGGGCAGCCCGACAACTGCACCCTGGGTTTCAACCCGATACCCCGGTTACCGCCCCACACCCTGTCCCCGGGTTTCAGCCCCACCCCTGCTCCCTAATTACAGCCCGAAAACCCTGCTCCCCGGTTACAGCCCGACACCCCGCCCTCCCCGGGGACAAACCCCACACCCTGCTCCCTGGTTAAGCCCTAAAACCCTGCTCCCTGGTCACAGCCCAACCCCGCTCCCCGGTCACAAACCCCAAAAACCCCGCTCCCTGGTTACAGCCCGAACTCCCCGGGATCCCGGGTACAGGGCCCGACACCCTTCTCCCTTTTTGACAGCCCGCCCCCCCTGCTCCCTAAATTTAAACCCCCCACCCTGCTCCCTAATTACAGCCCGAACCCCCCTGCACCCCGGGGGACAGCCCACTCCCTGCAACCCCCTTAAAAGCCCCACCCCCCCTTTTCACCCCGGTACAAACCCGAGACCCGGGACCCCGGGGACAGCCCGAGACCCTGCAAACCCCCGGGACAGGGCCCCAGACCCCGCACCCCCGGGGACAGCCCGAAAACCCTGCCCCGGTTTCAGCCCGAGAAACCCCCCCCCCCCGGGGACACCCGAGACCCTGCACCCCCGGTACAGCCCCAGACCCCGAACCCCCGGACAAACCCGAGACCCTGCACCCCGGTACAGCCCGACAAAACCCGCCCCCGGGGACAGCCCCACACCCGCACCCCGGGACAGCCCGAACAAACCCGCACCCCCGGGGACAGCCCGACACCCCCCCAAACCCCCGGGGGAAAAGCCCGACACCCGCAATCCGGGTTTTTTTTCAGCCCCGGACCCTGCACCCCCGTTTCAGCCCGAGACCCCCGCACTCTGGGTAAAAGGGTCGACAACTTGCACCCCGGGTTAAAAACCCCAAAACCCTGGTTTCAGCCCGAAAACCCCGGTTAAAAGCCCCACACCCTGCTCCCTAATTTTCAGCCCTACACCCCGTCCCCGGGCACAGCCTGACCCCTGCACCCCAGGTACAGCCCCCACCCCCATGCACCCGGGTCCCCCCCGAAACCCCGCACCCCGGGTACAGCCCCAGACCCTGCACCCCCGGGGACATCCCCAGACCCCGCCCCCCCCGGGTACAGCCCCCAGAAACCCCCCCCCCGGGGACAGCCCCAGACCCCCCTGCAACCCCCCGGGGACAGCCCGAGCCCCCGCACCCCCGGGGACAGCCCGAGACCCCGCAAACCCCCGGGGACAGCATGGGCCCCCTTCACCCCGGTAAAAGCCCAAAACCCTGCCCCCCCGGGGACAGCCCGACAAACCCTGCACCCCGGGGAAAAGGGCCCCACACCCTGCACCCCGGGTACAGCCCACAAACCCTGCACCCCCCGGGGGCAAACCCGAGACCCTGCACCCCGGGTACAGCCCCAGACCCGCAGCCCGGGTAAAAGCCCAGACCCTGCCCCCGGGGGACAGCCCCAAACCCCCGCACCCCCCGGGGACAGCCCGACACCCCCGCACCCCCGGGGACAGCCCCCACAACCCCGGGACCCCGGGGACAGCCCACAAACCCCACAGCCCGCCAAACCCCCGGGGACAGCCCGCACCCCGGGTACAGCCCGAAAAAAAAAAAAAACCCGCAACCCCCGGGGACAGCCCACACCCTGCAACCCGGGTACAGCCCAAAACCCTGCACCCCGGGGTTCACCCTACACCTTTTCCCCCCCCGGTTACATCTCTGCTCCCCGGGTTTCATCCCTGCACCCCGGGTTTTCAGCCCGCACCCCGGGGGAAGCCCCCAAAAACCCCCCCACCCCCGGGGACGGGCCCCACACCCACGCACCCCGGGAAAAGCCCGACCCCCCCGCACCCCGGGTACAGCCCCACACCCCCGCACCCCGGGGAAAAGCCCGAGGGCCCCCCCCCCGGGGAACCCCGAGACCCCCCACCCCGGGGAAGCCCGAGCCCGACCCCGGTAAAAGGGCCCGGGGAAACCCGCACCCCCCGGGTTTTTCGGGCCCCAGACCCTGCATTCCGGGGACAGCCCGAGGGCCCTGCCCCGGGGGACAGCTTTGAGACCCCGAAACCCCCGGTACAGCCCGAAGGGCCCCGCCCCCCCGGGTACAAACCCAACCCGCACCCCATGTCAAACCCGAGACCCTGCACCCCGGGTGCAAACCCCAGACCCTGCCCCCCCGAGTTTCGCCCGATACCCGCCCCCCCGGGTACAGCCGGAGACTCTGCAACCCCCCGGGGACAAACCCGGACCCCCGCACCCCCCTAAAAAGCCCGAGACCCCGCACCCCCCGGGGACGGGGCCCCAAACCCCCGGGGACGCCCCCACCCCGGGTACAAACCCGACAAAACCCCGCACCCCGGGTACAGCCCGCCCCCCTGCACCCCCGGGGACCCGGCCCACACCCCCGGGACCCCCCCGGGGAAGCCCGACCCCCTGCAACCCCCGGGGACAGCCCGCACCCTGACAAACCCGGGGACAAACCCCCACAACCCCCGCAAACCCCCCGTTCAGCCCTACACCTTGCTCCCAGTTAATCCCTGCTCCCCGGTTATATCCCTGCACCCCGGGAAAAGCCCTGCACCCCGGGTACAGCCCGAACCTTTCCCACCCCGGGGGACAGCCCGACACCCCGCACTCCGGGTTAAAAACCTGACAAACCCCCCACCCCGGGAAAAGCCCGCAAACCCCCCCCCCCGGTACAGCCCCACTCCCTGGTGACAGCCCGACCCCTGGTTACAGCCCGACACCCCCCCTCCCTAAAAACGCCCGACCCCTGCACCCCGGGGACAAACCCACAGCCTGCTTTCCCCGGTTACAAACCCCACACCCTGCTCCTGGGTTTCAGCCCCCCCACCCCGTCCCTAATTTCAAACCTGGGGAAACCCCGCCCCCGGGTTTCAGCCTGAAACCCCGCTCCCTTTGGGTTTCGCCCCGCATCCCGGGTAAAGCCCTACACCCCCCTAACCCGGTTACAGCCCCACACCCGCTCCCCCGGGTTTCAAACCCGACAAACCCCCCCCCGGGGACCCGCCTGACCCCCACCCCCCGGGACAGCCCGACTCCCTGCACCCCGGGTAAAAGCCCGAATCCCTGCTCCCTGGTGACACCCCACACCCTGTTTACAGCCCCACACCCCGCCCCCCCGGGTACAGCCCCACACCCGCACCCCGAGTAAGCCCGATTTGCCTGTCCCTGGTTACAGCCCCACACCCCGCTCCCTGGTTACAGCCCCACACCCTGCCCCCCTTTAAATTTCAGCCTGACACCCTGCACCCCCCGGGGACCGCCTTTACACCCTGTTCCCCGGTTAAAAAGCCCCCGCATCCCCGGGTTTTTTTTTTTTCAGCCCCACACCCGCTCCCTGGTTACAGCCCTACACCCGCTCCCCCCTTTCGCCCGACACCCGGGACCCGGTTTCACCTGACACCCTTTGGGGACAAACCCTAAAAAACCCCGGGTACAGCCCCACACCCTGCATTCCCCCGGGGACAGCCCCACACCCCCGCACCCGGGTACAGTCCTCCCCTGCTCCTGGTTACCAGCCCCACACCCTGCTCCCTGGTTTTCATCTCAACCCTGCATCCAGGGGACATCCCGACCCCCCTGCTCCCCCCGGTTTCAGCCCAAAAACCCTTTCCCCCGGGTTTCAACCCCCACCCCCCTGCTCCCTGGTTACAGCCCTACAAAACCCCGCTCCCCGGTTACAGCCCTAAACCCCGGGTCCCTGGTTTTCAGCCCGACCCCCCCTGCTCCCCGGTTACAGCCCGACAA
>JARQOD010005084.1:0-50222 GCA_033576555.1 Oophaga sylvatica
TTGTCCAACTTGTCCTGAGTACGCTGATACCCCATATGTGGGGGGAACCACTGTTTGGGCGCACGGCAGGGCTCGAAAGGGAAGGAGCGCCGTTTGACTTTTCCTAACCAAAATTGGCTGGAATTGGGAACGAACGCCATGTCGCGTTTGGAGGGCCCCTGATGTGCCTGAACAGTGGAAACCCCCCACATGTGACCCCATTTTGTAAACTAGACCCCCTAAGGAACTTACCTAGATGTTTGGTGAGCACTTTGAACCCCCAAGTGCTTCACGCAAGTTTGTAATGTAGAGCCGTGAAGAAAAAAATCATATTTTTTCCACAAGCATGACGTTTTAGTCCCCAATTTTTTATTTTCCCAAGGGTAAGAGGAGAAATTGGACCACAAAAGTTGTTGTCCAATTTGTCCTGAGTACGCTGATACCCCATATGTGGGGGAAACCACTGTTTGGGCGCACGGCAGGGCTCGAAAGGGAAGGAGCGCCGTTTGACTTTTCCAAACCAAAATTGGCTGGAATTGGGAACGAACGCCATGTCGCGTTTGGAGGGCCCCTGATGTGCCTAAACAGTGGAAACCCCCCACATGTGACCCCATTTGGAAACTAGACCCCCTAAGTAACTTATCTAGGTGTGTGGTGAGCACTTTGAACCCCCAAGTGCTTCACGCAAGTTTGTAATGTAGAGCCGTGAAGAAAAAAAATCATATTTTTTTCCACAAGCATGACGTTTTAGTCCCCAATTTTTTATTTTCCCAAGGGTAAGAGGAGAAATTGGACCACAAAAGTTGTTGTCCAATTTGTCCTGAGTACGCTGATACCCATATGTGGGGGGAACCACTGTTTGGGGCGCACGGCAGGGCTCGAAAGGGAAGGAGCGCCGTTTGACTTTTCCAAACCAAAATTGGCTGGAATTGGGAACGAACGCCATGTCGCGTTTGGAGGGCCCCTGATGTGCCTAAACAGTGGAAACCCCCACATGTGACCCCATTTTGGAAACTAGACCCCTAAGGAACTTATCTAGGTGTGTGGTGAGCACTTTGAACCCCCAAGTGTTTCACTAAAGTTTATAATGCCCTGGCGTGAAAAAAAAAATATTTTTTTTCCCACAAAAGTGATTTTTTTAGTCCCCAATTTTTTATTTTCCCAAGGGTAACAGGAGAAATTGGACCCAAAAGTTGTTGTCCAATTTGTCCTGAGTACGCTGATACCCCATATGTTGGGGGGAACCACTGTTTGGGTGCACGGCAGGGCTCGGAAGGGAAGTAGTGACGTTTTGGAATGCAGACTTTGATGGAATGGTCTGCGGGCGTCATGTTCCGTTAGCAGAGCCCCTGATGTGCCTAAACAGTGGAAACCCCCCACAAGTGACCCCATTTTGGAAACTAGACCCCCTAAGGAACTTATCTAGGTGTGTGGTGAGTACTTTGAACCCCCAAGTGTTTCACTAAAGTTTATAATGCCCTGTGTGAAAAAAAAATTTTTTTTTTTCCACAAAAGTGATTTTTTTAGTCCCCAATTTTTATTTTCCCAAGGTAACAGGAGAAATTGGACCCCAAAAGTTGTTGTCCAATTTGTCCTGAGTACGCCGATACCCCATATGTTGGGGGAACCACTGTTTGGGCGCACGGCAGGGCTCAGAAGGGAAGTAGTGACGTTTTGGAATGCAGACTTTGATGGAATGGTCTGCGGGCGTCATGTTCCGTTAGCAGAGCCCCTGATGTGCCTAAACAGTGGAAACCCCCCACAAGTGACCCCATTTTGGAAACTAGACCCTCTAAGGAACTTATCTAGGTGTGTGGTGAGTACTTTGAACCCCCAAGTGTTTCACTAAAGTTTATAATGCCCTGTGTGAAAAAAAAATATTTTTTTTTTTCCACAAAAGTGATTTTTTTAGTCCCCAATTTTTTATTTTCCCAAGGGTAACAGGAGAAATTGGACCCCAAAAGTTGTTGTCCAATTTGTCCTGAGAACGCTGGTACCCCACATGTGGGAAAAAACTGTTTAGGCACACGTCGGGACTCGGAAGGGAAGTAGTGACGTTTTGGAATGCAGACTTTGATGGAATGGTCTGCGGGCGTCATGTTCCATTTGCAGAGCCCCTGATGTGCCTAAACAGAAAAAAAAACCCACAAGTGACATAATTTTAGAAATTAGCCCCCCAAGAAGCTTCTCTAGATGTGCCCCCTTCTGGAACTAATCTTTCCTGTAAAGTAAATTAGTAGTGCATGGAGGTGTGGTACAATTTGAAGCAATCCTTCATACACAGGCCAGGTTTTTCGGGGCAGGTGTCGGACTGATAAATGGTGTCCTTGCGTATTCCCCTTTTGTAACACACTCGGCACCTTTTTGCGACTTACCTTTTTTTGCAGTTTGCGGGACCTCCCCCGGGAAATGCTGGCCTGGTACAATACGAGCACCTTCAGTTCCGGAAGTACTGGGGCCCTCTCCTTCCTGAGCGCCAAACATCAGGGCCTTGATCACTACCTCCTGGAACTGAAGGTACGACGTATTGGTATGGCGTGCACATCGTGACAGCAGGAAAGCGTTGAGCATTGCCATTTGTACGATGTGCACGGACAGCTTCTTGTACCACACCTTGGCCTTTCTCAAAGCACTGTATGGTTGGAGGAGTTGATCAGAGAGATCAACACCCCCCCATGTATTTGTTGTACCCAAGTACACAGTCCGGTTTGCGGACCTGTGTAGAGGTACCCCGTACAGTGCTGAGGGCGCTGCCATCACCGTGTATGGTGGTCAAGAGAAGGACATCCCTCTTGTCCTTGTACTTGACCACCAGAAGGTGGTCGCTACATTGGGCTCTGCTCTCACCCTTTCTGAGCATCTGCCCAAGCAGCGTCTTCGGGAGGCCCTTCTGATTTTTGCGGACGGTACCGCAGGCTGCGGAACCACGCGCAAAGAGGGATTTGTGGAGTGGGATGCTGGTATAAAAGTTATCGGTGTAGAGGTGATAACCTTTATCCAGCAGTGGGTGAACCAAATCCCACACAATTTTCCCACTCACTCCCAGGACAGGAGGACACTCAGGGGGTTCAATCCTGGTGTCCTTTCCTTCGTAAACTCTAAAACGGTGAGTGTACCCTGAGGTACTCTCACACAGTTTGTAGAGTTTGATTCCGTACCTTGCCCTCTTGTTGGGCAGGTACTGACGGAATCCGAGCCGTCCCTTAAAATGAACCAAGGACTCATCCACGCAAATGTCCCTTTTGGGCACGTACACTTCAGCAAACTTTTTGTTGAAGTGTTCGATGACCGGCCGAACTTTGAACAGACGGTCAAAGTTGGGGTCATCTCGTGCGGGACACTGTGCATTATCGTTATAATGCAAGAATTTCTGGATGGCCTCAAAACGCGTCCGGGCCATGACCATTCGGAACACTGGAGCGTTATATAAAATATCAACACTCCAATATTGCCGAAGTTCTGGCTTCTTCAAGATCCCCGTGTGAAGGACCAGGCCCCAAAACTGCATCAATTCAACTGCGTATACAGGAGACCAGTTAGAATATGATGAACGGGCGTTTTGCTCCAAAAATTGACGAGCGTACAAATTTGTTTGCTCCACCATGTGGTTAATAAAATCCTCAGAGAAAAAGACTTTGAAAAAGTCTATTTCTGTGAGGCCAGTGGTGTCAAACCTGATTCCTGATTCTGCCACAAAATCAGGAATCAGTGGCTCGTAATTTTCGGGGGGCGAGGTCCACACGGGATCCGCAGTGGGTTGCGCTGGTTCGGCTTCGGCTTCATCTTCATCTTCTGGAATGGGGGCAGATGCCTCATCTTCTGTCCTGGGGCGTCTGCGTGGTGGTTCAGCAGGACCCGAGGAGGAAGATGAGGAGGGGGAAGAGGAAGAGGAGGAGGAAGAGGAATCTGAAAAATAAAGAAATGTGGGATCCTCTCCCTCGCTATCAGTGTCGGAGGCAAGAAAAGCGTATGCCTCCTCCAATGAATAGCGCTGTTGGGACGAACGGGACGGGTGGGACATTTTTTTGTAAATGTGGTGCTTGGGTGTACTTTATTGATAACTGTGTATGTGTGGGGGGGGGATAGTGCTTGGTGTAAACTATGCTGAAAAGAAAAATCTAAAAGAAAAAAAAAATGGGGAGAAAAAAATGCCTGTGAAAAGAAAAGTCTAAAACAGCAGGCCCTAGCTCTGATAAGTGAACTGCGTCACTTATCAAAGTTCGGTGGCTGCTAGATGTGGCGCAAGGAGGGGTGAAAAAAAAAAAAAGGGAAAACAGCCGGCACGAGATCTGATAAGTGAACTGCGTCACTTATCTAAATTCGGCGGCTGCTAAATGTGGAAACGGAGGCGGCGCAAAGGCGGGTGAAAAAAAAGGAAAAAAAAAAGAAAAGGAAAACAGCCGGTGCGAGCTCTGATAAGTGAACTGTGTCACTTGTCAAAGTTCGGCGGCTGCTAGATGTGGCGCAAAGGGAGTGGCGCAGGGAGGGGGTGAAAATAAAAAGAAAAGGAAAACAGCCGGCGCGAGCTCTGATAAGTGAACTGTGTCACTTGTCAAAGTTCGGCGGCTGCTAAATGTGGAAACGGAGGCGGCGCAAAGGCGGGTGAAAAAAGAAAAAGGAAAAAAAAAAAAAGAAAAGGAAAACAGCCGGTGCGAGCTCTGATAAGTGAACTGTGTCACTTGTCAAAGTTCGGCGGCTGCTAAATGTGGAAACGGAGGCGGCGCAAAGGCGGGTGAAAAAAGAAAAAGGAAAAAAAAAAAAGAAAAGGAAAACAGCCGGTGCGAGCTCTGATAAGTGAACTGTGTCACTTGTCAAAGTTCGGCGGCTGCTAGATGTGGCGCAAAGGGAGTGGCGCAGGGAGGGGTGAAAAAAAAAAGAAAAGGAAAACAGCCGGCGCGAGCTCTGATAAGTGAACTGTGTCACTTGTCAAAGTTCGGCGGCTGCTAAATGTGGAAACGGAGGCGGCGCAAAGGCGGGTGAAAAAAGAAAAAGGAAAAAAAAAAAAAGAAAAGGAAAACAGCCGTTGCGAGCTCTGATAAGTGAACTGTGTCACTTGTCAAAGTTCGGCGGCTGCTAGATGTGGCGCAAAGGGAGTGGCGCAGGGAGGGGGTGAAAAAAAAACCAGGAAAACAGCCGGCACAAGATCTGATAAGTGAACTGCGTCACTTATCAAAGTTCGCCGGCTGCAGGGTGTGCGCACGGAGGTGGCGCAAAGGGGGCTGAGAGCACGAGTGTTGATCGGTGAAATGCGTCACCAATCAACGCTCGGCGGCTGGGTGTGCGCACGGAGGCGGCACAAAGGGGGGGTGAAAAAAGGAAACCCACCGGACGCGAGCTCTGATAAGTGAACTGCGTCACTTATCAAAGTTCGCCGGCTGCAGGGTGTGCGCACGGAGGTGGCGCAAAGGGGGCTGAGAGCACGAGTGTTGATCGGTGAAATGCGTCACCAATCAACGCTCGGCGGCTGGGTGTGCGCACGGAGGCGGCGCAAAGGGGGGGTGGAGGGGTAAAAAGAGGGGGAAGGGGGATGGGGAGGGAGGAAGAGAGGGATCAACACTTACGGTTGTAGTCTCTCTTCTTTTTTCTATCTTCTTTTCTTCTTTCTTCTGTCTTCTTTTCTTCTGTCTTCTTTTCTTCTGTCTTCAGCACTACAAGGCCCAGCACAAGAGAGATCTGTTGTATGACCGCTCTGCAGGAATCCTCAGCAAGTGTGAGGACCCCTGCAGAACGGTCACTCACAGGTCAGAGCCAGGTGAGACAGGTCACAGAGCGGTCAATTCGCTTCTGTGACCTGTGATTGGTGGGATCCATCATAACAAGATCCCACCAATCAGAGCTCTCCCTGGTTACCCTGGCAACCTGCCCAGGATCGGAGCTCACAATCAAATACTGTCAAATAACACCGCACTCAGGATTATGCTTCAAAGTGAAAAATTTTTTTTATTGTTCAATGTCCTAATGTGAAAAACGACAAGCAATATTAACGAGTATTGATATGGTAGGATATCCGTGTGATCCGTTGGTGATACAGTGGTCTTCCCTGTCAGGGTTGGAGGCGTTAGTGGTGAAGTGGATCGCTGGCACATACCGTGCCTTAGCTGGGAAACGCTACCATATCAATACTCTGCATCCCAGAACCCCACAATCTATGGGCATTACAATACCCTCCCTAATACAGCTAACCTATATCTGGTGTGTATATATACTGTATTCTCAATATCACATGATTCTGCAAGTGGGAATATCACCCTATACATACCCTATATAAAAAATTGCTGTATCCAAGTGAACATAAGTACCGGGTTTATTTCTTATGCCCTGCATCAATTCTCTATAAGGGATCCTTGTTAACCATACGCTCCAAAGCATCTCTATACTGCGACATTGTGATCAAGGCCAGGCTGTGGCCGAAACGTTAATATTGCTTGTCGTTTTTCACATTAGGACATTGAACAATAAAAAATTTTTTTCACTTTGAAGCATAATCCTGAGTGCGGTGTTATTTGACAGTATTTGATTTTGGAGATCTTTGATCTCGTTTACCTGCACCACCCATCTTGTTGAGTGCTAGCCTCTCGCCCTTTCTACTTTCCATGGAGACAACACCAACCGCACAACTGAGAAACCGATACCAAGGCCTTGTGGAGGATGACGATGGCACACCTAAGGATGAGGCACTACCATCAAGCAAGGAAGAAAAGCACAGCGACACATAGAAGTGACAACAAAAAGTACAGCCAAGAAGGGAAAAAGAGTGGTAGTCGTGAGAGACTCACTACTGAGAGGCACAAAAGCAGCCATGTGCAGACCGGACATAACTGAAAGAGAACTATGCTGCCTCCTAGGTGTGAAGATTAAGGATGTGATTGATAAGATACCAAAGCTCATCAGTTCTAAGGACGTCCACCCATTTCTTCTGATACATGTTGGCACCAATGACACGGCAAGGAAGGACCTACCGACAATCTCCAAGGACTTTGTAGAGTTTTGGAAGAAAGTAAAGGAACAGGATGCACAGGTAGTTTTTATCTTCTATCCTTCCAGTAGAGGGGCATGGCACCAAAAGATGGAACAGGATCGTTGATGCGAACAACTGGCTAAGATGATAGTACAGTCAACAAGGATTTGGATTCCTGGACCAAGGTGTGAATTACCTGTACGATGGACTCCTTGCCAGAGATGGACTACACCTCAACAAACCTGGGAAACACACATTCGCCAGAATAATGGCTACACTCATCAGGAGGGTGTTAAACTAGAAGAAGGGAAGGGAAGAAAAACAGACTCGAACTTGAAGCCAGAAAATATACTGATGAAGGATATGAGGTGCGGCAAAGAAGACCCAAGACAACATACTCTGAAGGGAGGTAAGAAAATTTCTAAAACAATCCACAGGGAGGAGATTGGATTGAAAAAACCCCCTCTAAACTGCATGCGTGCAAACGCCAGAAGCCTGACAAACAAGATCGAAGAACTAGAAGCAGAAATATCTACAATTGACTATGAAATAGTGGGAATAACCGAAACATGGTTAGATGAAAGCTATAACTGGGCAGTTAACTTACAGGGTTACAGTCTGTTTAGAAAGGATCGTAAAAATCGGAGAGGAGGAGGGGTTTATCTTTTTGTAAAGTCTTGTCTAAAGTCCACTTTAAGGGATAATATTAGCGAAGGGAATGAGGATGTCGAGTCCATATTGGACGAAATAAATGGAGGGAAAAATAGTAACAAAATTCTCATTGGGGTCTGTTACAAACCCCTTTATATAACAGAAATCATGGAAAGTCTACTACTAAGGCAGATAAATGAAGCTGCAACACAAAATGAGGTCCTTGGACTTTAACCACTTCATGACCCAGCCTATTTTGACCTAAATGACCTGGCCATTTTTTGCAATTCTGACCAGTGTCCCTTTATGAGGTAATAACTCAGGAACGCTTCAACGGATCATAGCGATTCTGAGATTGTTTTTTCGTGACATATTGGGCTTCATGTTAGTGGTAAATTTAGGTTGATAATTTTTGCGTTTATTTGTGAAAAAAATGGAACTTTGGCCAAAATTTTGAAGATTTCGCAATTTTCAAATTTTGAATTTTTATTCTGTTAAACCAGAGAGTTATGTGACGCAAAATAGTTAATAAATAACATTTTCCACATGTCTTCTTTACATGAGCACAATTTTGGGAACAACATTTTTTTTTGTTAGGAAGTTATAAGGTTAAAAGTTGACCAGCGATTTCTCATTTTTACAGCAAAATTTACAAAACCATTTTTTTTAGGGACCACCTCACATTTGAAGTCACTTTGAGGGGTCTATATGGCAGAAAATACCCAAAAGTGACACCATTCTAAAAACTGCACCCCTCAAGCTACTCAAAACTACATTCAAGAAGATTATTAACCCTTCAGGTGCTTCACAGGAACTAAAGCAACGTGGAAGGAAAAAATGGACATTTTAATTTTTCCAACAAAATTTTTCTTTAAGCATCAATTTTTTCATTTTTGCATGGGCAACAGGATAAAATGGATCCTAAAATTTGTTGGGCAATTTATCCTGAGTACACAGATACCTCATATGTGGTCATAAACCACTGTTTGGGTGCACGGCAGGGCTCAGAAGGGAAGGAGCGCCATTTGACTTTTTGAATGGAAAATATGCTGGAATATTTAGCGGTTGCCATGTCGCATTTGGAGAGTCCCTGTGTGCCTAAACATTGGATCTCCCCACAAATGACCCAACTTTGGAAACTAGACCCCCCAAGGAACTTCTCTAGATGCATAGTGAGCACTTTGAAACCCCAGGTCCTTCACAAATTGATCCGTAAAAAAAAGAAAGTACTTTTTTTTCACAAAAATTTTCTTTTAGCCTCAGTTTTTTCATTTTCACATGGGCAACAGTATAAATTGGATCCTAAAATTTGTTGGGCAATTTCTCCTGAGTACACCGATACCTCATATGTGGTCATAAACCACTGTTTGGACGCACGGCTGGGCCCAGAAGGGAAGGAGCGCCATTTGACTTTTTGAATGGAAAATTGGCTCCAATCCTTAGCGGACACCATGACGCCTTTGGAGAGCCCCTGTGTGCCTAAACAGTGAAAAAAAAACCCACATGTGACACCATTTTGGAAACTAGACCCCCAAGGAGCTTATCTAGATGAGTAGTGAGCACTTTGAACCCCCAAGTGGTTCACAAGAGTTTATAAACGCAGAGCAGTGAAAATAAAAAAATCATTTTTGTTTCTCAAAAATCATATTTTAGCCCACTATTTTTTATTTTCCCAAGGGTAACAGGATAAATTGGACCCCAAAAGTTGCTGTCCAGTTTTTCCTGAGTACGCTGGTGCCCCATATGTGGGGGGAACCACTGATTGGGCGCACGACAGGGCTCAGAAGGGAAGGAGCGCCATTTGACTTTTTGAATGGAAAATTAGCTCCAATCGTTAGCGGACACCAAGTCATGTTTGGAGAGCCCCTGTATGCCTAAACTTTGGAGCTCCCCCACAAATGACCCCATTTTGGAAACTAGACCCCCTAAGGAACTTATCTAGATGCACAGTGAGCACTTTGAACCCCCAGGTGCTTCACAGAAGTTTATAACGCAGAGCCGTGAAAATAAAAAATCATTTTTTTTTTCTCAAAAAATGATTATTTAGCCCACTATTTTTTATTTTCACAATGGTTACAGGAGAAATTGGACCCCAAAAGTTGTCCAATTTGTCCTAAGTACGCTAGTACCTCACATGTGGGGGGAACCTGTTATGATTTGGTAGCTGAGGAGAGCAGGCAAAAACGGCAATACACCAGAGAGGTTGGAATCTACTGGATTGCAGTACCCTGACTAACCACCACAACTAAAGGCAGCCGTGGAGCGTTCCTACGTTGGTCCTAGACGCCTCGTCACAGCCTGAGAGGTTAACTACGCCTAAAGATAGAACGAGGAAAGCTATCTGCGCCGGAAGAGATCCCCAAAGAACATAGGAAGCCCCCAAACATGTAATGGCGGTTAGACAAGAGGAAATACAGACACAGACAGAAAATAGTATGAGCAAACGTTGGGGCCCAATCTGCCTAGACAGAAAAGGATAGGAAGGACACTTACTGCAAACCAAAACACCCTAAAAAATACCAACTCTACTAATTGCAAAAACACCTGAGATCACACGACCTCTACCACCTAAATTAGTTCTCTGGTGAAACAAAACTAATCCGCAGCCACTGAAAAAACTGGAAAAGGCAAATGAACAAATAACAGTGGCTCCAGAAGAACTGAGAGGAGCCCAAGCCCCCCCAGGGGGGAAAACCTGGCTAACCTCACAGAAATGCAGGAAATATGCAAATGGTAAGCACAAAAACAAAAAACAGAAAATATCTTATCTGAGAGCAGGAGAAGAGGCAAGACTCAGCAAGCTTCCAAGTGAACCAGGAACCACAGTTGAGACAAGAACAATTGATCACTGGCAACCATGATGGGAGGGAACCTCCCTTATATAAGACCAGTCTGTAACTCCTGATTGCCAATCTTCATTGAATAAGATTCTTGAAAACCCGGTCAGCAGGGAGCAAAAGACAGGAATCTTCTTAGTGAATGACAATCTTCATTTATTAAAAATTATGGTAAAACAATGAATCCACAACGCGTTTCAACGGAGTGAGTCCGTCTTCCTCAGGTGGTTATGCCACCTGAGGAAGACGGACTCACTCCGTTGAAACGCGTTGTGGATTCATTGTTTTACCATAATTTTTAATAATTTTTAATAAATGAAGATTGTCATTCACTAAGAAGATTCCTGTCTTTTGCGCCCTGCTGACCGGGTTTTCAAGAATCTTTCTCAATAGTAATCCCACTCGGGGTACCCGGCTGGAGCAGCATTAGATTTCTTAATCACTTACAACACTTACACCTGGCTGGCGCTCCTACAGACTGTCTATCCCACGTCTTTAATCTTCATTGAATGGTTCAGTACTGTTTGTAACCACCAGAGGGAGCTTCTGCTCAGAATTCATTTCTAACACATTCACAACAGTACCCCCCCCTTGAGGAGGGGTCTCCGAACCCTCATTTGGGCAACCAGGTCGGTCAGGATGAGCTCTGTGATACGCAAGGATCAGTCTCCTAGCATGGATGTCCGAAGCAAACACCCAAGAATTGTCCTCCGGACCATAACCTCTCCACTTAACCAAATACTCGAGTTTCCGTCTAGAAAAACGAGAATCCAATATTTTCTCAACCACATACTTCAGATTGCCCTCAACCAAAACAGGGTCAGGAGGCGCAGCCATAGGAACCACTGGCTCGACAAACCTCTTCAATAAGGACTTGTGGAACACGTTATGGATCTTAAATGTCCCTGGAAGAAGCAAACGAAAGGAAACAGGATTAAGAATCTCCATGATCTTATAAGGTCCAATGAACCTAGGCTTAAACTTAGGAGATACAACTCTCATAGGGATATTTCTTGAGGACAATCAGACCAAGTCCCCACTTCAAACCGAGGACCATCAGTCCTATGCCGGTTGGCAAACCGCTGGGCCTCTCCTGAGAGAGGGACAACCTCTCCACTACCTGGTCCCAATTCTGCTGCATACGCTCCACAACAGAGTCAACACCTGGACAGACAGAAGCCTCCGTCTGTCCCGAAGAAAATCGAGGGTGAAACCCAAAATTGCAGAAAAATGGAGACATCAAAGTGGCAGAGCTAGCCCTGTTATTAAGAGCAAACTCAGCCAAAGGCAAAAAAGAGACCCAATCATCTTGATCAGCAGACACAAAGCATCTCAGATAAGTCTCCAATGTCTGGTTTGTTCTCTCAGTTTGTCCATTGGTCTGAGGATGAAAAGCCGAGGAGAAAGACAATTGAACACCAAGTTTAGAACAAAAAGTCCTCCAAAATCTGGAAACAAACTGGACTCCTCTGTCAGACACAATTTTCTCAGGAATGCCGTGTAACCGAACCACGTGCTGAAGGAACAAAGGCACCTATCACGAACACCGCACTGCACTTGCTCACTGAGCCAGTGCGCGTGTCCTGAATAAGACAGACTGCACTCAAAGATACCTGTGGAGAGGGCAGTAGCAGTGAAGATGCGTGCTTCAGACTAACAGGACCCTAAGCACGTGACTTCCAAGGGGCGGCGCCGGCCACAGGTCTCTCAGAGAAGGCAGTAACAGACAGAGATTGTTTCAGGCCAGAGGACCTTAAGCATGTGACTGCTGATGGGCGTGGCCTAAGCTCCAGAGAGCTATGAGCAGAAGGAAAACTCCTAGAAGGGTAACTACGGGACAGAGTTACCAAGGGGCATAGACAAAACGGATAGTCAGGATAGCCAGGTCATACACAGAGGGAGCAACGCAGTACAAGTGGAGCAGGCTGAGAATAACCAGAACGTAGCCAAGGGATCAGAAAACCAGAACGGGCAAATACACAGTACCAAGACAGTAGACAAACTCACAACGAAGAGACGGACCGGGTCAAAACCAAACAAGCAACAAGATCAGGCACAAGGCACAGGCACACAGGAGGTCAACTAACTCAGCCGAGGGCAGGAGTATAACTGACACCAGACCTAGGTCAATTGGCAACTAAATAGCCGCCCTCTGCCAGAGAGAGGCTGAAACCATTAACCCCAGTCTGACCAGGACGGGGCAAAGACAAAACCCCGTCCTGGGTCATGACAGCACCAATTCGGAGGAGGAAGGAAACTTAGGTAACGGTACAAGATGTATCATTTTGGAAAACCTATCACAAATCACCCAGATAACGGTCATTCTCTGAGAAACAGGGAGGTCGGAAATGAAATCCATAGAGATATGGGTCCATGGTCTCTTGGGCACAGGCAATGGCATCAACAAACCACTAGAGCGAGAGCAAGGCTTGGAGCGAGAACAAGTCCCGCAGGACTGCACAAATTCCCTGACGTCACGAGACAAAGTAGGCCACCAAAAGAACCGACTAACCAAGTCTCTGGTACCAAAAATTCCGGGATGACCGGCCAACGCGGAACAATTAATCTCAGACATCACACTCTTTTTCCCCCGGGTCTGGGACAAACAATTTCCCAATAGGGCAGCACTCGGGTTTATCCTCCTGACACCCTTTCAGAGCCAGTCTCAAATTGGGCGAGTGTCACGGTTGTGTCATCGATTCACGCTTTAATCGCCGGTCCCTTCAGCACCTGGTTCATTGGAAGGGGTATGGTCCTGAGGAGAGGATGTGGGTTCCTGCGTCGGATATTAACGCAGACCGATTAATTCGGGCCTTCCACACGACTCACCCGAATAAACCAGGCCCTGAGGGTCCGGAGGCCCCTCGTAGAAGGGGGGGTACTGTCACGGGTGTGTCGCCACGAAGATCGTCACGATTACACAGCCTGACTTCTCGCAGCTGAGTTTTTGGTGCTTTGTGTTTTTCAGCAGTGAGGGAGTTAATTCTTTCTCTCTGTGCTAGATGAGGCCCAGCCTCGCCCAGCTGCAGTCAATGCTGCAGTAGTCGGACTCCTTCAAATACCTGCCGGTCTGTTAGGGAAGTTGTCGGTGAAAGCATTCCTTGCAGACAAACAGAGCGGCTCGTGGTATTTTGGAGTTTAGAGTGAAGTGTACTTGGTGTGGTTTTTTCCCTTCCTCGCTTTATCATTTATCTCCTTACCCGTTGGTGTTCCCTCTGTTGTTGTGGTGTGAGTTTTTGTATGCAAGGTGGTTTTTGGTTTTCCCCTTGTACTGTCTCGTTCGTCTATAGTACTGTGTTTTGGCTTATATTATCCTGTCCCCTGTTGTTGTGATCGGCGTCCTTCTCAGGACTAGATTACTGAGGTTCAGGGATCCACAGGAGGTAGGGGTTACGCTGGCGGCCTGGACCTCTGTACCTTTAACAGTACCTCCAGGTAGAGGGATTAGTCACGGCCCCAGCTTAGGGTCAGCTTAGGCCCCTGACCTCCTGTACGCAGAGACAGCGTGACATTTTCACCGACCGACAAAAGATTCTCTCCAGTCTCCATGGATCCAGTAGCCAGTCTAGCACGGCAGTTGCAGAGTTTGTCCATGGAGATGGCGGACATTAAGTCCAAGGTTTTGTATCCCCCGGAGCAAGCCGGACCAGAACCTAAAGTTGCTCTCCCTGACAGGTTCACTGGGGGGCGGGACAAGTTTTTTGTTTTCCGGGAGGCATGTAAATTGTACTTTCGGCTGCGGCCTCGGTCATCGGGGAGTGAAGAACAAAGGGTGGGAATTGTCATCTCGCTCCTACAAGGGGACCCACAATCATGGGCGTTTTCTCTTTCCCCGGGCTCCCCGGCTCTCCAGTCAGTGGATAGGTTTTTTGTTGCTCTGGGTCTCGTATATGATGACCCGGATCGGATCTCCCTTGCTGAATCTAAGTTACGTAGGATCCAGCAGGGAGATCGTCCGGCGGAGGAATTCTGTTTGGAGTTCCGTAGGTGGGACACGGACACCCAGTGGAATGACCCGGCTGTTAGGAGCCAGTTTTGTCAAGGTTTATCTGACAAATTAAAGGATGTGTTGGCACAGTATGACCCTCCCGAGTCACTGGAAGCCGCTATGGCCCTTGCTATTCGCATTGACAGACGGTATCATTTTGGAAAACCTATCACAAATCACCCAGATAACGGTCATTCTCTGAGAAACAGGGAGGTCGGAAATGAAATCCATAGAGATATGGGTCCATGGTCTCTTGGGCACAGGCAATGGCATCAACAAACCACTAGAGCGAGAGCAAGGCTTGGAGCGAGAACAAGTCCCGCAGGACTGCACAAATTCCCTGACGTCACGAGACAAAGTAGGCCACCAAAAGAACCGACTAACCAAGTCTCTGGTACCAAAAATTCCGGGATGACCGGCCAACGCGGAACAATTAATCTCAGACATCACACTCTTTTTCCACCGGTCTGGGACAAACAATTTCCCAATAGGGCAGCACTCGGGTTTATCCTCCTGACACCCTTTCAGAGCCAGTCTCAAATTGGGCGAGTGTCACGGTTGTGTCATCGATTCACGCTTTAATCGCCGGTCCCTTCAGCACCTGGTTCATTGGAAGGGGTATGGTCCTGAGGAGAGGATGTGGGTTCCTGCGTCGGATATTAACGCAGACCGATTAATTCGGGCATGTAAATTGTACTTTCGGCTGCGGCCTCGGTCATCGGGAGTGAAGAACAAAGGGTGGGAATTGTCATCTCGCTCCTACAAGGGGACCCACAATCATGGGCGTTTTCTCTTTCCCCGGGCTCCCCGGCTCTCCAGTCAGTGGATAGGTTTTTTGTTGCTCTGGGTCTCGTATATGATGACCCGGATCGGATCTCCCTTGCTGAATCTAAGTTACGTAGGATCCAGCAGGGAGATCGTCCGGCGGAGGAATTCTGTTTGGAGTTGCGTAGGTGGGACACGGACACCCAGTGGAATGACCCGGCTGTTAGGAGCCAGTTTTGTCAAGGTTTATCTGACAAATTAAAGGATGTGTTGGCACAGTATGACCCTCCCGAGTCACTGGAAGCCGCTATGGCCCTTGCTATTCGCATTGACAGACGGCTTCGGGAGAGGTGCGGGGTAACTCCGCCGCCTGTGATGACTCCACCTTCTACAAGGGCCCCTTATATGGAGGTTCCCCTGGTCAGTCCAGAGGAGCCTATGCAATTAGGAGGGACATCATTTCGGGGGAGTGGACCGGCGGTGCGCCACAAGATAGGAAGGTGTTTCTTCTGCGGGAGAAAGGGACATTTTATTGGGGGGTGTCCATCCCGTCCTTTGCAGAGTAAAGGGTCTTCGGAAAACTATTGATCCCAGGTTGTTGTGTGGTGGACGGCAATCTGGGAGTAGGTATTTCGTCCCTAGGTTCGTCTCAATTTCTCGTACCGGCGGAGGTGGTGGTGGGTACGAGAACTGAGAGGATATCTGTTCTTCTGATTAGTGGGGCCAGGGCTAATCTGGTGGACGCTCGGTTTGCCCGGGTTCAAGGTATGCGATTGAGTGTGTTGGCTAAACCCATCCCCATATTCTCGATCGACGCCAGGCCTCTCGGTCAGGGAAGTTTTTTGCAAGCGGTGCATAACGTAAAACTTCAAGTGGGGGCGATACATAAAGAACTGTTGTCTTGTTACGTGTTGGAGGAACTTCCCACTCCTATAGTGTTGGGCCTTCCTTGGTTAACTAAGCATAACCCAGTTATTAATTGGCAATCCAGAGAGATAAACCAATGGAGTGAATTCTGTAATAAAAACTGCATGAATATGGTCATCGGTGCGGTCACTCCTAGGGTCTTACCTCCATTTCTGGCGGACTTTGAGGATGTATTCTCGGAGAAAGGGTGTCAGGAACTACCTCCTCATCGCGTGTATGACTGTTCTGTAAAACTGCTCCCTGAGGCCAAGTTACCTAAATCTAGGTTGTATAACCTATCTGGTCCTGAGAGGCAGGCCATGAAGGATTATATTTCTGAAAGTCTGGCTAAGGGCATATTAGACCTTCATCTTCCCCGGTGGCCGCGGGGTTCTTCTTTGTGAAGAAGAAAGATGGAGGCCTACGCCCTTGCCTGGATTTCCGTGAACTTAATCGGATTACGGTCCGAGATCCGTATCTGCTCCCGCTTATTCCCGATCTTTTCAATCAGATTGTGGGCGCCAAATGGTTCTCTAAGTTGGATCTAACGGGGCATACAATCTGATTAAGATGAAGGAGGGGGATGAGTGGAAGACGGTGTTTAACACACCGGAGGGGCATTATGAGAACCTTGTCATGCCATTCGGTCTGACTAATGCCCCGGCGGTGTTCCAACACTTTGTAAATGACATTTTTCGCCGCCTGGTGGGACAGTTTGTTGTCATATATCTGGATGAAATCTTAATTTACTCGCCGGATCTTGTGTCTCATCAGGAGCATGTTAGGCAGGTGTTACAGATCTTGCGGGATAATAAACTGTACGCCAAATGGGAAAAGTGTGTGTTCGCCGTACAGGAACTCCAGTTTTTAGGCTTCCTGGTTTCAGCGTCCGGTTTTCGTTTGGACCCTGGGAAAGTGCGGGCAGTTCTTGAGTGGGATCTGCCAGAGAATCTTAAGGCTCTACAACATTTCCTGGGTTTGCTAATTATTACCGGAAATTTATTCGTAATTTCTCGTCCATGGTTAAACCTCTCACAGACATGACAAAAAAGGGGACGGATTTTTCTAGGTGGTCTGACAAGGCTTGTCAAGCATTCTCCTCCTTGAAAAAATGTTTTGCCTCGGCACCCATACTCATTGAACCTGATGCGTCACAGCCGTTCATTGTAGAGGTAGACGCTTCCGAGGTAGGGGTGGGAGCAGTATTGTCACAAGGTTCGTCCCCTGGTAAGTGGCATCCATGCGCCTTTTTCTCTAAAAAATTGTCGTCCGCTGAGAGGAATTACGATGTCGGCAATAGGGAACTCTTGGCCATTAAGTTAGCTTTTGAGGAGTGGCGCCATTTTTTGGAGGGGCAGTCAATCCGGTCACCGTCATCACCGATCACAAGAACCTGCTATATCTGGAGTCCGCAAAATGTCTGAATCCCAGACAAGCTAGGTGGTCGTTGTTTTTTACCAGGTTTAATTTTGTCGTCACATATCGTCCTGGGGCAAAAAATGTAAAGGCGGATGCCTTATCTCGTAGTTTCCCTGGGGTCGGGAATACGGATGACCCAGTTCCTATCCTTCAGGAGGGGGTGGTGGTGTCGGCAGTATGCTCTGAGCTTGAGGAGGAGGTATTGGAGGCTCAGGGGGACGCCCCTGTTGGACCTCCAGGGAGACTGTTTGTTCCAGATCAGTTGCGACAAAAGGTGATCGAGGCACACCATAACTCAGCTTTGGCAGGACACCCAGGGAGTAAAGCAACTGTGGATCTCCTCTCGCGTCGGTTTTGGTGGCCTAACTTACATAGGGAGGTGGTAACTTTTGTCGCGTCCTTTGGGGTTTGTGTGCGCTCTAAGACCCCACATACCCGTCCGTCTGGGGCCCTCTTACCTTTGAAGATCCCGGAGCGTCCTTGGACTCATCTGTCCATGGACTTTATTACGGACCTCCCGCCATCTTCGGGTAAAACGGTCATACTCGTTGTAGTGGACAGGTTCAGCAAGATGGCACATTTTATCGCTCTTCCTGCTCTTCCTAATGCTAAAACTCTTGCGCAGGTGTTCATTGGGGAGATTGTGAGGCTTCACGGGGTACCCTCCGATGTGGTGTCTGATCGGGGGTCTCAGTTTGTGTCCAAATTCTGGAAGGCATTTTGTACACGGCGGGGGATGCATTTATCGTTTTCATCGGCTTTTCATCCTCAGACCAATGGTCAGACGGAACGTCTGAACCAGAGCTTGGAGACATATCTCCGGTGTTTTGTGTCAGAGAACCAGGAGGACTGGACTTCTTTCTTACCTCTGGCAGAGTTTGCTCTTAATAATAGGCGGAGCGAGTCCACTGGTAAGTCCCCGTTTTTTGGGGCATATGGTTTTCACCCCCAGTTTTGTACTTTCAGTAGGGGGGGCTCTTCGGGGGTTCCTGAGAAGGAACGATTTTCATCATCACTCGCTTCAGTATGGAGAGGGGTGCTGAATAATCTGAATACTATGGGGAACCGATACAAACGTATGGCTGATAGGAGGAGAGTGTCTGGTCCGGACCTAAGTGTGAACGATCGGGTATGGTTGTCTACCAAGAATATAAAACTTAAGGTTCTCTCCTGGAAACTGGGTCCCAGGTTCATCTGGCCATACAGGATCAGTTCTATAATTAATCCAGTGGCATTCCGTCTTGACCTCCCCCTACGTTTAAAATTCACAACGTGTTCCACAGATCGTTTCTTAAGAGGTATGTGGCGCCGGTGATACCGTCACCTTTACCTCCTCCTCCAGTGGTGGTCAATGGTAACTTGGAGTTTCAGGTATCGAAAGTCATCGATTCACGCTTTAATCGCCGGTCCCTTCAGCACCTGGTTCATTGGAAGGGGTATGGTCCTGAGGAGAGGATGTGGGTTCCTGCGTCGGATATTAACGCAAACCAATTAATTCGGGCCTTCCACACGACTCACCCGAATAAACCAGGCCCTGAGGGTCTGGAGGCCCCTCGTAGAAGGGGGGGTACTGTCACGGGTGTGTCGCCACGAAGATCGTCACGATTACACAGCCTGACTTCTCGCAGCTGAGTTTTTGGTGCTTTGTGTTTTTCGGCAGTGAGGGAGTTAATTCTTTCTCTCTGTGCTAGATGAGGCCCAGCCTCGCCCAGCTGCAGTCAATGCTGCAGTAGTCGGACTCCTTCAAATACCTGCCGGTCTGTTAGGGAAGTTGTTGGTGAAAGCATTCCTTGCAGACAAACAGAGCGGCTCGTGGTATTTTGGAGTGAAGTGTACTTGGTGTGGTTTTTTCCCTTCCTCGCTTTATCATTTATCTCCTTACCTATTGGTGTTCCCTCTGTTGTTGTGGTGTGAGTTTTTGTATGCAAGGTGGTTTTTGGTTTTCCCCTTGTACTGTCTCGTTCGTCCAGTACTGTGTTTTGGCTTATATTATCCTGTCCCCTGTTGTTGTGATCGGGGTCCTTCTCAGGACTAGATTACTGAGGTTCAGGGATCCTCAGGAGCTAGGGGTTACGCTGGCGGCCTGGACCTCTGTACCTTTAACAGTGCCTCCAGGTAGAGGGATTAGTCAGGGCCCCAGCTTATGGTCAGCTTAGGCCCCTGACCTCCTGTACGCAGAAACAGCGTGACAGCGAGATGGCGGAAAGAACTACACCCTCTTTCAAAATAACAGTAGGATCAGATAACTCAGGACAGTCCGCAAGGAAACTCCTCGAGAGGGCATCCGCCTTAACATTCTTAGTGCCAGGAAGAAAGGAAACCACAAAATTAAAACGTGTGAAAAACAAGGGCCACCTGGCCTGTCTAGGATTAAGTCGCTTGGCTGATTCCAGATAAACCAGATTCTTATGGTCCGTGAGGACCACCACCTGATGTTTGGCTCCCTCCAGCCAATGTCTCCACTCCTCAAAAGCCCATTTAATGGCCAATAACTCCCGATTACCCACGTCATAATTACGTTCAGTTGGAGAAAATTTTCGAGAGAAAAAGGCACAAGGGTTACTTTTAGAGGTCTCTGGATCTCTTTGGGACAAAACGGCACCTGCCCCAATTTCAGAGGCATCAACCTCCACCTGAAATGGCAGAGAAACATCAGGGTGCCATAGAACAGGAGCAGAAATGAATCTCTGCTTAAGTTCCTGAAACGCAGAGACTGCCTCAGGAGGCCAATTCACCACATCAGAACCCTTTTTGGTCAAATCAGTCAATGGTTTAACAATAACAGAGAAATTACCAATAAATTTACGATAAAAATTGGCAAAACTCAAGAATCTCTGAAGAGCCTTTAATGAAGTAGGTTGGACCCAATCACAGATGGCCTGAACCTTGACCGGGTCCGTTTCAATAACAGATGGGGACAAAATGAATCCCAGAAATGAGATCCTCTGTACGCCAAAAAGACACTTTGATCCCTTCACATACAGAGCATTCTCTCTCAAAATCTGGAACACAGTCCGAACATGTTTCACATGAGAGTCCCAGTCATTGGAAAAAATCAAGATATCATCCAAATAAACAATCAAAAATTTATCCACAAAATCCCTGAAAATGTCATTTATGAAGGACTGGAAGACGGAAGGAGCATTAGTGAGCCCAAAGGGCATCACTAGGTACTCAAAATGCCCCTCTGGGGTATTAAACGCTGTATTCCATTTATCCCCGTGCTTAATGCGAATAAGGTTATACGCCCCCCTGAGGTCAAGCTTGGTAAACCAAGTAGCACTTTTCACCATGGAAAACAGGTCAGAAATCAAGGGTAACGGATATTGATATTTCACAGTGATATTGTTCAAGAGACGATAATCAATACACGGCCTTAATGAACCATCCTTTTTGGCCACAAAGAAAAAACCGTCACCCAAGGGTGAAGAGGATGGTCTGATATAACCCTTCTCCAATGACTCCTTGATATAAGACCGCATAGCATCATGTTCAGGTACAGACAAGTTAAAAAGGCGACCTTTAGGGAATTTACTACCAGGCGCTAATTCAATAGCGCAGTCATAGCTCCTATGGGGGGGCAAGGATGCAGATTTACTTTCGCTAAACACATCAGAAAAATCAGTCAAAAAGTCAGGAACATCCTGAGCCTGGGAGAGGCAGAAAAAACAGGAGTGTTGGGATTAACACATTGGCAGCCCCAACTGGTTACAGACACAGATTTCCAATCCAAAACAGGATTATGAGACTGCAACCAAGGGAAACCTAGTACAATAATGTCATGCAGATTATACAGCACCAAAAATTTGCAACTCTCCTGATGATCAGGTTCAACCCTCATTATCACCTGAGTAGAGAACTGGGGTTTATTCTCAGCCAAAGGGGTAGAATCAATCCCCAGTAGGGGAATAGACTTCCGTAGGGGTATCAAGGGAAACCCACAACGTTTAGCAAAATCAAAATCCATCAGGTTAATAGCTGCTCCCGAATCAACAAAAGCCTGAGCAGAAAATGTGGACAGGGAGCAAATCAGGGTAACAGTCAACAGAAATTTAGTCTGAACACTACCCAAGACAACTGAGCGTGCAAAACGTCTTCCCCGCTTAGGGCAGACTGAAATAGCATGAGAGGCGTCACCACAGTAGAAACATAACCCATTGCGTTTACGAAACTCATGACGCTGTGCCCCAGAAGCCACTCTATCACACTGCATGGGTTCAGAAGCTGGTTCACAAGGCAACACTATTCCACGCATACCTCTACGCTCACGCAAACGTCTGTCAATTTGAATCGCCAATGACATAGAATCATTGAGACCAGAGGGAGCAGGGAAACCCACCATAACATCTTTTACATTCTCTGACAGACCCTTCCGAAAAAGGGCTGCCAAAGCATCATCATTCCATTTGGTCAGGACTGCCCACTTTCGGAATTTCTGACAGTTCAACTCAGCGTCCTCAAGCCCCTGATTTAATGCCAACAAGGTTTTTTCAGCTTGATCAGTGACATTAGGTTCATTGTACAATAACCCCAGAGCCAGAAAAAATGCATCAACATTACTCAAAACAGGGTCCCCAGGTGTCAGGGAAAAAACCCAATCCTGAGGATCTCCGCACAGGAGAGAGATGACAATTTGAACCTGCTGTGCTGCGTTCCCTGAGGACTTTGGTTTTAAGGCAAAAAACAACTTACAGTTATTTTTGAAATTCAGAAATTTAGCTCGATCCCCCAAAAATAAATCTGGCATTGGGATCCTAGGTTCCACAACCGGCAACCCTGCAAGATAGGTAGCAATACTCCGAACTTCAGTGACAAGCTGATCCACACGGCCAGACAACTGTGCAAACTCCATTGAGAGAAAAAAAAATCCTCCTCAGCACCCAGAGAAAAAGAGGGAAAAATGCAACAGGCGAGAAAGAAAAAAAAAAAAAAGAAAAAAAAAAATTTCTGACAACTTCCTTTTTTCTTTTTCCTTTTACAATTTTTCCCTTCTGTTGAGTACCATATAATTTTCAGTTTGGCCGGTGATACTGTTATGATTTGGTAGCTGAGGAGAGCAGGCAAAAACGGCAATACACCAAAGAGGTTGGAATCTACTGGATTGCAGTACCCTGACTAACCACCACAACTAAAGGCAGCCGTGGAGCGTTCCTACGTTGGTCCTAGACGCCTCGTCACAGTCTGAGAGGTTAACTACACCTAAAGATAGAAGGAGGAAAGCTATCTGCCCCGGAGCAGATCCCCAAAGAACATAGGAAGCCCCCAAACATGTAATGGCGGTTAGACAAGAGGAAATACAGACACAGACAGAAAATAGTATGAGCAAACGTTGGGGCCCAATCTGCCTAGACAGAAAAGGATAGGAAGGACACTTACTGCAAACCAAAAAACCCTAAAAAATACCAACTCTACTAATTGCAAAAACACCTGAGATCACACGACTAGTGTTGAGCATTCCGATACCGCAAGTATCGGGTATCGGCCGATATTCGCTGTATCGGAATTCCGATACTTAGTTCCGATATTTTTCCTATATCGTATACCGGAATCGGAAGTTCCCATAATTCTTTGAGAGGCACTGTGATTTTAGTCAGCCAATGAGGAATCCTACGAAGTGTGGGCACATCCTGTACTGCTGCGGTCATCTTAACTAATGGCATGGCTGTGATTGGCTGCTGAAATGATGTCAGAATGCACTATAAAAGGCGCCGCCGCCATTTTAGCGTCACTGTGCTGTGAACTCAGTTAGGGACAGAACGCTGCTCTGCTGACTCAGAAGGACAGTTAGAGATTGCGATTTTGTGTACTTTGCTTTAGGCAGGCTAGTTTACCAACCGCTGTGTAAAGCTTCCTTTTGCCTTGCAGTGTTGTTTTAACAGCTCTGTGCAAGGTGTGTGTGTGTGAGAGTGCAGGTGACGCTGCAGTTTGCTCTGCATCCAACGCTGTTTGTAGGCATCTGCACGTGTCACTCACAGACTCTTTTTTTTTCTTTAGTGTAATTCTAGCTGCTCCATTCAATAGAAATTATAGTGTGATGCGCTTCCATCTGTAAACAATACATTGGTTGCAAACACTATAGAAGTACAGAAAGGAGCCTTTCACAGATAGTGAACAGTTGTGTTTCAGTGTTCACTGCAGTCTGTGAGGTATTTTTTTTTTTTTTAAATGCAGATCACGCTCCAGGTACTTCTTCAACTAATGCTGCGTGTACTCTGCTGAGTGTCTGTCACTGGCTCATCCTTGTCATTTTTCTAAAATTGGTGCTGCTTTATTCTATTTTCAATTTACTAAAATCTATTAGTGTGACGCTCTTCCATCAAAATACAATACATTGCTTGCAAACATAATAGAAGTCCACAAAAAGGCCTTTCACAGCAAGTGAACAGTTGTGTTCAGTGTTCACTCTAGTCTGAGGTTTAAATTTTTGCTAGGAGTGTAGATCCCGCTCCACTTACTTCAACCACCGCTGTGTGTACTCTGCTGAGTGTCTGTCACTGGCTCATCCTTGTCATTTTTCTAAAATTGGTGCTGCTTTATTCTATTTTCAATTTACTAAAATCTATTAGTGTGACGCTCTTCCATCAAAATACAATACATTGCTTGCAAATATAATAGAAGTCCACAAAAAGGCCTTTCACAGCAAGTGAACAGTTGTGTTCAGTGTTCACTCTAGTCTGAGGTTTAAATTTTTGCTAGGAGTGTAGATCCCGCTCCACTTACTTCAACCACCGCTGCGTGTACTCTGCTGAGTGTCTGTCACTGGCTCATCCTTGTCATTTTTCTAAAATTGGTGCTGCTTTATTCTATTTTCAATTTACTAAAATCTATTAGTGTGACGCTCTTCCATCAAAATACAATACATTGCATGCAAACATAATAGAAGTCCACAAAAAGGCCTTTCACAGCAAGTGAACAGTTGTGTTCAGTGTTCACTCTAGTCTGAGGTTTAAATTTTTGCTAGGAGTGTAGATCCCGCTCCACTTACTTCAACCACCGCTGCGTGTACTCTGCTGAGTGTCTGTCACTGGCTCATCCTTGTCATTTTTCTAAAATTGGTGCTGCTTTATTCTATTTTCAATTTACTAAAATCTATTAGTGTGACGCTCTTCCATCAAAATACAATACATTGCATGCAAACATAATAGAAGTCCACAAAAAGGCCTTTCACAGCAAGTGAACAGTTGTGTTCAGTGTTCACTCTAGTCTGAGGTTTAAATTTTTGCTAGGAGTGTAGATCCCGCTCCACTTACTTCAACCACCGCTGCGTGTACTCTGCTGAGTGTCTGTCACTGGCTCATCCTTGTCATTTTTCTAAAATTGGTGCTGCTTTATTCTATTTTCAATTTACTAAAATCTATTAGTGTGACGCTCTTCCATCAAAATACAATACATTGCTTGCAAATATAATAGAAGTCCACAAAAAGGCCTTTCACAGCAAGTGAACAGTTATGTTCAGTGTTCACTCTAGTCTGAGGTTTAAATTTTTGCTAGGAGTGTAGATCCCGCTCACTTACTTCAACCACCGCTGCGTGTACTCTGCTGAGTGTCTGTCACTGGCTCATCCTTGTCATTTTTCTAAAATTGGTGCTGCTTTATTCTCTTTTCAATTTACTAAAATCTATTAGTGTGACGCTCTTCCATCAAAATACAATACATTGCTTGCATATATAATAGAAGTCCACAAAAAGGCCTTTCTGTCACGCTGTCTAATGATATGTATACAATGTCAGTAAACTATTAATACAGTAACAACTCTCTATACAACAACTAGTATAGCAACATCAGCATGTAAATATAGAATAGATTTACCTGACACGATATCTGCTGAACTCAGGGTAAATCTTGAGGACTTGATGAGCTGAAACAGGAAAGAGGAGGACCGGGATCTAACCTGACCCTAAACTGGGGTCCTAACTAATCCCTCACCTTGGAGGTACTGATAATGGTTCAGAGGTCCAAGTCTCCAACCTAACCCTATCTCCTATCAGACCCTGAACCCTGTAATCAGTCCTAAGAAGGATCCTGACTACCACCAAAGGGATATGGGCTGATCTCAGCTAAATACACAGATTAGACATATAAGACAGACAGGATAACACTCGCTTGCATACACACTCAAACACCAAAGGAACATAAATGGTCTGGGAAATAAACTCTAACAAAGTTGAGCTTAGAACAACTAAGGAGCTCACAACTAAAGTCTATACAGATTCATTCCTATCTGTGGTCTGCATGAAGGTTTCACTGGCAACTCCCCAAGCAGACAACCAGGAATTTAAAGGAAACCAATCAACAAATAATCAATTGCAGCCGGGAGAAACTGCACCCAGTCCCAGCACCGAGCACAGACAGAATTAACTCCCTAGCTGCCAAACACAAAGAAACAGCAGCTCAGCTGTGAGAAGTCAAAATGTGCAACCGCGACGATCTTCGTGGCAATGCACACATGACACTTTCACAGCAAGTGAACAGTTGTGTTCAGTGTTCACTCTAGTCTGAGGTTTAAATTTTTGCTAGGAGTGTAGATCCCGCTCCACTTACTTCAACCACCGCTGCGTGTACTCTGCTGAGTGTCTGTCACTGGCTCATCCTTGTCATTTTTCTAAAATTGGTGCTGCTTTATTCTATTTTCAATTTACTAAAATCTATTAGTGTGACGCTCTTCCATCAAAATACAATACATTGCTTGCAAACATAATAGAAGTCCACAAAAAGGCCTTTCACAGCAAGTAAACAGTTGTGTTCAGTGTTCACTCTAGTCTGAGGTTTAAATTTTTGCTAGGAGTGTAGATCCCGCTCCACTTACTTCAACCACCGCTGCGTGTACTCTGCAGAGTGTCTGTCACTGGCTCATCCTTGTCATTTTTCTAAAATTGGTGCTGCTTTATTCTATTTTCAATTTACTAAAATCTATTAGTGTGACGCTCTTCCATCAAAATACAATACATTGCTTGCAAACATAATAGAAGTCCACAAAAAGGCCTTTCACAGCAAGTGAACAGTTGTGTGAAGTGTTCACTCTAGTCTGAGGTTTTCAGGTATTATTTTATTTACTTGTATGCTTTTATTTAAAAGCCAAGAACAATGAAGGCAAACATTCGCACTGCAGCTGTTGTCAAAGTTCAACCCACATTATGCACTTCCAACATTGCAGCTTTTGAGGCATGATGTGAGTTTGATTTGCCTAAGTTATGGAGTGACAAAATGGCTCAGGGAACAAAACATAGAGATTTTGGGTCCATGGGCTGGAAACTCCCCAGATCTTAATCCCATTGAGAACTTGTGGTCAATCATCAAGAGACGGGTGAACAAACAAAAACTTAAAAATTCTGACAAAATGAAAGCATTGATTGTGCAAGAATGGACTGCTATCAGCCAGGATTTGGTCCAGAAGTTGATTGACAGCATGCCAGGGAGAATTGCAGAAGTCCTGAAGAAGAAGGGTCAACACTGCAAAATTAGACTTGCTGCATTAACTCATTCTAACTGTCAATATAAGCTTTTGTTACTCATATGTTTGCAATTATATTTCTTCCAAAAAAAGGCTGCACTCAAGCATACTAAAGCATGACAACATAGAATATATGAAATTTTGAATAGCAATATGGCTTTGGAATATAAGGAAAAATTTGAAAAAAACTGACAGAGGTGCATATTCGCCCAGAAATTCAGATATCAGCCTAATAGAGGTATGTTCACATTAGGTTAGGGACTCAACAGAATTGAGACCACCTTGACGATGGTTGTTGAGCTTTAAAATGTTTGGCCAAATGTTTATACTAAGCGTCTCAAATTTTTCCTTATGTTCCAAAGCCATATTGCTATTCAAAATTTCATATATTCTATGTTGTCATGCTTTAGTATGCTTGAGTGCAGCCTTTTTTTGGATGTTTTACATGAGGGTAGCTCCCTTTGGTTTGCACATAGTTCACATTAGTCTGGAAGTGCCAGTCAGGTTTTTTGTCTTTTGCAATTATATTTCTGTCTGTGATAAAAATATCTGTCAAACACACATAAAAACCAGAGGGCAGCAGATCATGTGAAAATATCATATTTGTGTCATTATCAAAACTTTTGGCCATGACTGTACAGTTCAGGTGGTAGAAAGATGAACATAACAGGATACATGTATAACGTTGCCAACCAGTTATTTAATCGGAAACAGGACAGGCAAATTCATGCGTGATCCATGCCTTGTTCATTTTCAGCAAAGTAAGCCGGTCTACATTATCGGAGGATAGTCGCATGCGACGGTCTGTTAGTACACCACCTGAAGCACAAAAGACACGCTCCGATAATACACTGCCAGCAGGGCAAGCCAGCACCTCCAATGCATACTGGCTAAGCTCTGGCCATGTATCCAGCTTAGAGACTCAAAACTTGAATGGGGAAGAGCCATCTGGGATTACACTGAGTGGGCAAGACATGTCGTCTGTCACCATCTTACGGAAACGTTGCCTCCTGCTGACTGGAGCCGTCTCGGATGGTGTAGACATTGGTGGCGCTGCCACAAAACTTCACCACATTTGGAACATACTGGTCTTGCCCTGTGCAGAGGCGCTGCTTGTGCTCCCTCTTGTTGCAGAGCTGTCTCCACTGCCTCGACGCACAGAGCTGCTTTGAAAAGCAGTAGCAGCAGCAGTGCTCTCGGCTGGAATGGAGAACATTATGGATTCCGACAAGCTTACAACCTGCAATGATCCTCAGTGTACTCAACCATCGTACGACCAGCTCTACCCTTTCCTATTGCATTCTCACCCATCCCTGCAGACTGTGAGCCCTCGCGGGCAGGGTCCTCTCTCCTTCTGTACTTGTGTGTCCCTTGTCCAGCACATCTTTATTGTACCTGTCTATATTTTTCCCTTGTCATATGTAAAGCGCCATGGAATAAATGGCGCTATATAAATGTATAATAATAATAATAATTGCAGCAGTGTGTCTTGTTACTCCCGCATTTTACGCTCCTGGATCAACGGTCTGATGAGGCTTTGAAAGTTGTCCCGGTAGCGAGGGTCTAGGAGGGTGTACACCCAATAATCAGACGTGGTGTGAATGTGTTCGATGCGGCGGTCGTTTCTCAGGCACTGCAGCATGAAATCAACCATGTGCTGCAGACTCCCAACTGGCCAAGAAACGCAGTCCCCTGCAAGAGGCGTCATCTCTGCCTGCTCTGCATCACCCCACCCTCGCTCTACATACTGGCTAGAGCGTTGTGTACCTCCCTCTGGAGCGATGTCTTCCTCCTCCATTGACTCCTCCTCATCCTCCTCACAAAGTCCTTAAAATACATAAAAATTTACAAAATTTAAAACTCATAAAATTTAAAAACATTGTATCATAATTCTGTAACATCACTTTATGGAAACACAATAGCATTACAAAAGGATAGACAAAAACTGTACATTATGTGCTTTGTAAATACATTAAAAGTTTGGAATGGTTATGAAAATATAGACAGCGACTCTGGAGGTTCAATTGTTGATACAGCATGGTACTTTGAAAGTCCTCCAGCCCTTTGTGAGGAACCACATTGCGCTGACTGTCCAGAAGGTGATGGAATTTGTGACTCCTCATCCTCCACCTCTTCCAAAACCTCATGCCTTAGTGCTTGCAGTGTTTTTTGAAGCAGGCAGATAAGGGGGACAGTCAGGCTGACTAGTGCATCATCTGCACTCGCCATCCGCGTTGACTCATCAAACGCACGCAAAACGTGGCAGATGTCCTTCATAGAGTCCTTCGCCACTCATTACACTGGCTGCCCATTCATTATAGGATCCAATTCTAATTACTGGTTCTCACCAACAAAGCTCTCCACAGTGCAGCACCCCCCTACATCTCCTCCCTCATTTATATTTATCGGCCTAACCGACTGCTGCACTCTGCAAACGACCTTCGACTAACCTCTGCACTAATCCGTACCTCCCACTCCCGACTCCAAGACTTCTCCCGCGCTGCGCCAATCCTCTGGAATGCTGTACCCCAAGAAATTAGGACTATCCGCAATTTGGATGGTTTCAGGCGCTCCCTCAAAACACATTTGTTCAGAGCGGCCTATCACATTCACTAATCAAAGTCATTCTATGTGTAAGTCTGTGTGTGTAGCCCATTCACTATCTCCATGCATCCCTCACTCCCTTAAAATGGCTGGACCATCATTGTAAAAACACCATTGTATATAAACACCTGTACTTTGTAACTCCCCCACCTCATTGTAGATTGTAAGCTTTCACCAGCAGGGGCGGCTGATTTTGCTTTAATTATTGTATTGTTAACGTTGTTACTTATGACTTGTGTTTTGAAACTGTTAAACTGTAAAGCACTGCGGAATATTATGGCGCTATATAAATAAAGATTATTATTATTATTCTTATTATAGAGGCCCACTCAGTAGTGGTGAAGTGTGAACGGCGCAAATTGCGAGTTGATTGCGCCTGATGCAGCTGATACTCCATTACTGTTGGCTGCTGCTCACACAACCGCTCCAACATATGTAACGAGGAATTCCACCTGGTGGGTACGTCACATATGATGCGATATTCATGAAGGCGAAATCTGCGTTGCAGAGCTGCAATCAGCGATCTGGCCATGCTGGAACGTCGCAAGTGAGCGCACTCTAGGCGGACCTTGTGCAGCAGTGCATCAAGATCCGGATAGTCCCTCAAAAAACTCTGCATGACCAAGTTGAGCACATATGACAGACATGGTATGTGAGTGAGGTTGCCAAGGCCCAGAGCTGCCACCAGATTTCGGCCATTGTCACACACTACCAAGCCTGCCTGTAGATTCGCTTCCAAAAACCACACGTCGCTCTCCTGTTTTATGGCATTACAGAGCTCCTGCGCTGTGTGGCTAAGATTCCCCATGGAAATTAATTTCAGGACGGCCTGTTGACATTTGGACACGGCTGTGCTCATATCAGTCGCAACAGGTAAATGTTCACGGGTCCATGTGGAGGTAGACCGTGACGGCTCCTGCAGCGATGATTCTGAGGAACTGGAGTAGGAGGAGGAGTCAATGTGTACAGACTTGATTCCTGCAATCCTTGGAGTTGGCAGAACACGTACAGTGCCACTCGCAAGATCAGTACCCGGCTAACAAACATTGACCCAATGGGCAGTGAGGGAAAGGTATTGTCCCTGGCCATGGGTGTTAGAAGCCTCTTGTTAGGTTTTGTTTCAGTTTGCTGGTCACATGACCTTTTTTCCCTATTTAGTCTGGGTCCGCCCTTCTGGCTTTGCTTGACTTCATTGTATTATCTACTGTTAAGCTAGCCGGGTGCTTAGGTGCCTTAATCAGTCAGTTTTGCTTGATGTTAGGATCGCAAAGTATTTTTTTTTCTGTTTAATTATCCATGATACAATTTATGTTAGGAGGTGTCCACCTTTTCTCCTAGTCCCTAGATCTTGTAGGGATTCCTCCCTCACAACTATAGGTCTTCGTTCACACTAGATGAGGACTTTAGCGGGTCTGGTCGCAGGATCAGGTTCCCCGTTACATCGTAGGGATTCAGCTTAGTTGTATTGTAGGGACAGAATGCCCTTCTTTCCTTACTGGTTGTAGCAGATTCTAACAATGGGTACTGGTCCACGCATCGGTGGTCAGGTGGACCTTGCTACTGAGGGCGTTTAGTAGCGCATGTTTAATTTTTCCCTCAACATGCTTTTGCAGACCAGGGACGGCTTGCCTGCTGAAGTGAAATTGTATTGTGGGACTGACAATGATATTCAGTTACGGAAACTGTCTGTCTGCACCAGCCTGAATGACAGCATTTCAAGGGACAGGAGTTTTGCAATGCCAGCATTCAGAGCCTGTGCTCGTGGATGGTTTGCGGAGTATGGCCGTCTTTTATCCCATGCCTGTGCTACCGATGGCTGTTTTGTGGCCTGGGAGTGTGAGGATGACAGGGAACTTGCTGCTGTGTGTGGAATAACACTTTGTCTCTGGACAACAGTGACCGAGGTTCTTCCATTGCGATCCTGTGAGGAAGCAGAACCAGCTGTGTGTGAGCTCGATGAAGAGGCTTCAACACAACCTGAAGATGTAGGTGCTGCTGTAGGTTGGCCTACATCTCCAGTGTGTCTTTGTAACTCAACTACGTGCTTTGTCCGCACATGTTTCCACATATTTGTGGTATTGAGGTGACTGACACTTTTAGCTATTTTTAATTTTTGATTAGACATCTTTCATTTGACATAGCAAATATCATGTGCAAGTGTGTGAAAAAAGGACCACGCAGTGCAAGTCCTGGGAGCGCACGTTTTGACTTTTGGAAGACAACTGCTCCGAACAGGTGACAAACTGGAGGCTACAGGCAACCGAGTCTGCAGCCTAACTCTCCCTCCTGTTTGTACCGTTGGGGCAATGTCTTCCTCTATCTTCCTTCTATCACTAACCACTTCTCTAGGCCTCTCCCAGCTTTCAACCAAAGTACTGGTTCTCAGCCACAAAGCTATCCACAGTGCAGCACCCCTCCTACATCTCCTCCCTCATTTCTATCTATCGGCCTAACCGACTGCTGCGCTCTGCAAACGACTTTCGACTAACCTCTGCACTAATACGTACCTCCCACTCCCCACTCCAAGACTTCTCCCGCGCTACGCCAATCCTCTGGAATGCTGTACCCCAACAAATTAGGACTATCCACAATTTGCATGGTTTCAGGCGCTCCCTCAAAACACATTTGTTCAGAGCGGCCTATCACATTCACTAATCAAAGTCATTCTATGTATTCAGTGTAAGTGTGTATGTGTGTGTGTGTCTCTAGCCCATTCACTATCTCCATCCCTCACTCCCTTAAGATGGCTGGACCATCATTGTAAATGCACCATTGTATATAAACACTTATACTTTGTATCTCCCCCACCTCATTGTACATTGTAAGCTGTCACGAGCAGGGGCGACTTATTTAGCTTAAATTATTGTATTGTTAACGTTGTTACTTATGACTTGTGTTCTTAAACTGCAAAACTGTAAAGCGATGCGTAATATGATGGCGCTATATAAATTAATATTATTATTATTAGGATTCCGCTGAGCTGCTCCCACCACCTTCCTGTTCCTCACGCCATGTTGGGTCTTGGACCTCATCATCTCCACTACCCTCTTCCAACACCTGCTGCTGTTGGGTGGTCTGGCCAGCACCATGCTCAACAGAAACTGGCACCTGAGTCTCATCATCATCAGATGCGTTCTGCGGTGTGCTGACCATCGGCACCGTCTCACCCGCCTCTTCAGATTCAGAGAGACACAGCTGTTGCTCATCACTGCATACTCCCTCTTCTTCACATTACAGAATGCTGATTGGCTGGGCCCCTGTTTGCAAGCCAATAGATTCTGAGATCTGAGAACAGAAGCAGACACTCAGCTGGCTCCTGTACAGAACTCGCTGACTGCCTGGGCAATTTGCCAGGCGGTGAAGAGACAGATGGTTGCTCAACAGTGCTGTGGTCCTGAGAGGAGGTGGAAGCAATTGAAGTCGATGCATTGGCTGCCATCCAACCAACAACGGCTTCAATTTGTTCTTCCCGCAGCAGGGGGGTACTCCGAGCTCCTACAAAAGTGCGCATAAAGGAACGCTCATGGGGAAAACTAGTGGATGCTGTGTCACTGGGAGCCGCAGCAGCCACAGAATCCCCACGTCCTCTCCCTGAAGAAACTCCACGGCCACGACCACGTGCCTTACTCCCTGCCTTCTTCATCTTGGTAGATTGTTAAAGAAAGTCTGAAAAGTTATAAGGCCTAAGTGTGGTTATTCCGCAAAGACTGCAGTGAACACTGCACACAACTGTTCACTACCCAACGCGTCTCAGCAGGAAGGCAGTCTGTGCGTCAAAACAAAGGCGCAAGCATACATCCACGTACCCTGTTTATAAAGCTATATAAAAAAAATTGTGTAGTAGTGACGCACACTTTATTGAGGTACAGTATTACATCGCCATTCACCATCTGTGGCTATGCAGTCTCATCTATATATACCTTATCTATCCGTTGTCATGCTTGCAAGTCGACAGTCAGGCATAAATAGCAATTTTCACTATGCACTATGCACTTTTTAAAGGTTATGTTTGTTAATAAAAATGATTATTGCCACATATTATGAGTATTACATGATGGAAATTGTATAATTTTATATAAACTGTTTAGTGACATTATTCAGCAAATGTAACATTTTAGTAATGTCACCGATAACTTGTAATGCTGATGATGTTTTGAAGTCAGACATTCATTGTCTATACAATAAAAATGGTGTACATACTGTTACTTATCCATCATTAATGGATTCAGATATGTACTTGTATGCTTTTATGTACAACCGTATAGCAGATTCCTTAACTAATTTATTTTGTGGTTTGCATTGCTGTTCAACATGTTAATGTATGTGTTTATGTTTGTCAATTCTTTATTTATCTCGATATTAGTTTAAATGAAATCATCATCTTATGGTAGTAAAGGTTATCTTTCTCTTGTTTGAAGTATAGACATTTAAAATTGACAGGTAACAAGGAAATTACTTGATCTAGTATTTAAACATCCTCCTTGACCCTGGGCTCCAACACCGCCAGTTGTTGCATGTAAGTGCTGTTAGCACAGTCAACACTTGCTCCTGTGTTACTGGGGTTCAGTAATGTCAGCTGTTCCCCTGCTGTGTGAACGGCAAAAAGTCCTGCTGCCTCCAACCGGTTCTCTTCTCATCCCTGGGCTCCAACACCGACAGTTGTTGCTCGGAAGTGTCATTGGCACGGGTACTCACTCCTGCCCAGACTGGTTACAGCACGCCATCTGTTTCCTGTCAGTGTAAACGTCACTTAACCTCCAATAAGTTGTCCTGTCATGTTGCGGTCGGGTTAGCCGACTCTATGGTGCCTGGAGTTTAGGTGCTTCCTATGTGTGCTGCGGGATATGCAAATAAAGGCTGTTTCCGTTGTGACAATAGGACAATCACTCACTGTAGTACTGTGTGATTCGGTAACTGCGGCCGGCTCGCGGCCTGTCAACTTAAATTTACATGGGTACCTTCTGCTACCCGTCCGGGTTCCAGTACCGTCAGCTGGTTCTCCGCAGTGCCTTTGGCCTAGGTGCCTCCATCTCGGTATCCAAGTTCCAGCAACGTCTGCTGGTCCTTGGTAGTGCTTTGGAGAACAGGTACCTCCTGCTTAGTAACCGTGTCCCAGTAACATCAGCTGGTCCTCGGTTGTGCCATTGGCTCTTTTCCTTCTGCTGCCCCTCCGGGTTCCAGCACAGTCAGCTGGTCCTCGTTACTTGCATTGGCTCTTGTACCTTCTGCTACCCGTCCTGGTTCCAGTACCGTCAACTGGTTCTCCGCAGTGCCTTTGGCCTAGGTGCCTCCATCTCGGTATCCAAGTTCCAGCAACGTCTGCTGGTCCTTGGTAGTGCTTTGGAGCACAGGTACCTCCTGCTTAGTAACCGTGTCCCAGTAACGTCAGCTGGTCCTCGGTTGTGCCATTGGCTCTTTTCCTTCTGCTGCCCCTCTGGGTTCCAGCACAGTCAGCTGGTCCTCGTTACTTGCATTGGCTCTTGTACCTTCTGCTACATTTACAAATTGAAGATTTTTTAAATGTTTTTTTGGGTAATCACTCTGGATCTCCAACAATGAAGACGACGACCCTGATGACCACCCCGAAGAAGATGACGACCACAAGGACAACGAGCATCAAGCCAACCAGCCTAAACACCATCACAAAGAAGAAATAAAAGATTACCTAACAGGACTGAGAAGGTTAAGACAAACTACAAGATACAGAACAAGAGACTTAAGAACAATAAGCAGAAGATGAAAAAGCATAAGAACATGAAGTATAAGACCAAAATGAAGAGCAAAATATATGCTCTAAATTATAAGCAGAAGAAGACTAAGCAGTGTATGGGGGTGAGTCCGTTCCTCCTCGTGGTGCCCCTGGAAAATGCCTGCTGCTGCAGGCTAAACTGAACACGGACAAATACTGTTGTAATTTAAATCTTTTGTGACAGCAAGAATGGAAGGATGAAAAATTCATACTTTGACAGATTACAAGTACAGGAATCTCTGTCACAAATAAGAATATGATGAAGAAGATGAAGTACAATATGAATAAGAATAATAGTTTAATAAGAAGAATATGAGTAATGTTAACAAAAAGATGAATAGCAAGAAGTTTAAGAAGAAGATAAAGAAGGTGAAGATGAAGAATAATTTGATGAAAAAGATGATGCTGCTGAAGATTATGAAGGAGAAAGTGTGTCAAAAGTTAAAAAGGTGAAGAGCATGGAAGTTGTGAAATATACATATTTGCCAAAATAGAAAAAACGTTAACAACATTGTCAATTTCTTCGTCAATCCGAACATGTTTAAAAAAAAAAATATTTATGCTATTCCATTTGATTGGGTTAAACATCTATGCCTTTAATGTCTCCTCAACCTTCCCCAATACATTCTACATTACTCTTTGTTGTTTTCCTTCATGTACAATTAACCAACAAGGCAAGAATGGGGTTTTTTTTAATTCTGATATTTTGTTCCCATAGACTTACATTGGATTTCCGGTATCGGTATCGGGTATCGCCGATATTTTTTGGGTATCGGCGATACCATTCCGATTCCGATACTTTTGGATATCGGAAAGTATCGCTCAACTCTACACATGACCTCTACCACCTAAATTAGTTCTCTGGTGTAACAAAACTAAGCCGCAGCCACTGAAAAAACCGGAAAAGGCAAATAAACAAATAACAGTGGCTCCAGAAGAACTGAGAGGAGCTCAAGCCCCCCGGGGGGGGGGGGGACCTGGCTAACCTCACAGAAATGCAGAGAAATATGAAAATGGTAAGCACAAAAACAAAAAACAGAAAATATCTTATCTGAGAGCAGGAGAAGAGGCAAGACTCAGCAAGCTTCCAAGTGAACCAGGAACCACAGTTGAGACAAGAACAATTGATCACCGGCAACCATAATGGGAGGGAACCTCCTTTATATAAGACCAGTCTGTAACTCCTTATTGCCAATCTTCATGGAATGGTTCAGTACTGTTTGTAACCACCAGAGGGAGCTTCTGCTCAGAATTCATTTTTAACACATTCACAACAGGAACCACTGTTTGGGCACACGTCAGGGCTCGGAAGGGGTGTAGTGATGCTTTGAAATGCCGACTTGATGGAATGGTCTGCGGGCGGGCAGAGCCACTGATGTGCCTAAACAGTAGAAACCCCCCACAAGTGACAACATTTTGTAAACTAGACCCCTCAAGGAACTTATTTAGATGTGCGGTGAGCACCTTGAACCCCCACGTGCTTCACAGAAGTTTGTAATGCAGAGCTGTGAAAATAAAAAATCATTTTTTCCTCAAAAACTGATTTTTTTAACCCGCAATTTTTTATTTTCACAAGGGTAACAGGAGAAATTGGACAACAAAAGTTGTTGTACAGTTTGTCCTGAGTACACTGGTACCCCATATGTGGGGGGAACCACTGTTTTGGTGCATGGGAGAGCTCAGAAGGGAAGGAGCGCCATTTTGGAATGCAGACTTGATGGAATGTTCTGCGGGCGTCATGTTACGTTTGCAGAGTCCCTGATGTGCCTAAACAGTAGAAACTTCCCACATGTGACCCCATTTTGGAAACTAGACCCCGCAAGGAACTTATCTAGATGTGTGGTGAGCACTTTGAACCCCCAAGGGCTACACAGAAGTTTTTAACGCCGGTGCATGAAAATAAAAAAATTATATTTTTTCCACAAACATGATCTTTAAGTCCCCAATTTTTTTATTTTCCCAAGGGTAACAGGAGAAATTAGACCCCAAAAGTTGTTATCCAATTTGTCCTGAGTACGCTAATATCCCATATGTGGGAGAAAACTACTGTATGGGCACACGTCGAGGCTCGGAAGGGAAGTAGTGACGTTTTGAAATGCCAACTTGATGGAATGGTCTGCGGGTGTCATGTTACTTTTGCAGAGCCCATGATGTGCCTAAACAGTAGAAACCCCCCCAAGTGACCCATTTTGGAAACTAGATCCCCCAAGGAACTCCTCTAGATGTGTGGTAAGCACTTTGAATCTCCAAGTTCTTCACAGAAGTTTATAACGCAGAGCCGTGAAAATAAAAAATCATTTTTTTCCACAAAAATAACTTTTTTAGTCCCCAATTTTTTTTTCCCAACAGTAACAGGAGAAATTAGACCCCCAATGTTGTTGTGCAATTTTTCCCGAGTACGCTGATACCCCACATGTGGGGGTAAACCACTGTTTGGGCACATGTTGGGGCTTGGAATAAAGGGAGCACTGTTTGACTTTTTGAACGCAAAATTTGCAGGAATCAATGGTGGCGCCATGTCGCGTATGGAGACCCCCTTGATGTGCGTAAATAGTGGAAACCCCTCAATTCTAACTCCAACCCTAACCCCAACACACCCCTAACCCCAACCCTAACCCCTACACACCCCTAACCCTAATACAAACCCTAACCATAACCCTAACCCCAACACACCCCTAACCCTAATCCCAACTCTAACCATAAACCTAACCACAAGCTTAACCCTAATCCCAACCCTAACCCCAAAACACCCCTAACACTTATCCTAACTCTAACCCTAACCACAACCCTAACCCTAATCCCAACCCTAACCCTAATTCCAACCCTAACCCTAGTTCTAACCCTAACCCTAAGGCTGGGTTCATATTGCGTTTTACCAGCCTGTTCAACTCATAGCGTTGATGGGCTGGTAACGGTATAGCATAATGTGATCGTGTTATGCTATACCCGCTAGTGCAGAGGAATCAGCGATGATTCATCTGTGCTAGCGGTGACGGAGCCCAGACGCTACAGCCTGCGTCCAAGGCTCCATCACTGAATGACGACACGTCGCGAACGCATGCCGCTTCACGGCATGCGTTGCGATGCGCACACAAATGGGGTGAATGGCAACGTTAATGGACTGCGTTACACCGCGGTGAAATGCAGTCCATCTAACGGACTGCCATAATGCAATATGAACCCAGCCTAACCCTAACCCTGAGACCCCGTGCACAAGTTGCGGATTCACTTGCGGATTTTTCTAAAATCCGCAGGTAAAATGACCTGCGTTTTACCTGCGTATATAGCGCCGATTTACTATGGTTTCGGTGCGGTTTTGCCCTGCGGTTTTACACCTATAATGGAATAGGTGTAAAATCGCTGCGGAATCCGCACAAAGAATTGACATGCTGCGGATTTAAAACCGCAGCAAATCCGCGCTGAAAAATCTGCAGCATGTGCACAGCGTTTTTTTTTACCATTTGTTTGCATTGTACTGTACATGGTTTCTGGATCTACTGTGGATCCGCAGCGCGAAGTCCGCTGCGGAACCACAGCAAAATCGCGCTGATCCGCAGCAATCCGCTGCTGATCCGCAGCAAAATCTGCTGATCGCAGCAAATCGCTGCGGATCCACAGCAAAATCTGCAACGTGTGCACAGGGCCTAATAGGAAAAAAAAAAAAATTCTTTATTTTAATATTTGACCCTACCTATGACAGGGGGGGTTCACTTACTTTTTTTTTAATTTGATCACTGTGACAGTTTATCACAGTGATCAAAATAAATTTCTGGACTCTTCAGGGCGCACTGCGCATGTGCCGGCCGGCGGGTGCACTGAGTATGCGCCCGCCATTTTCCAAGATGGTGGCGCCAATGAAGAATCCCGGGCAGCCGCCGGGACTGATCCAGGGACATCGGTGGACCGGGAGAGGTGAGTATGGGGGTCGGAAGGTGAGGGGGGGGATCGGAAGGTGGGGGCAGCGGAGGCCAGGACGAGGGGAGCTGTTAGTGACGGCGGTGACCGATCACCGCCATCTTTCGGTGGCGGCGGCCGATCACCGCCGTGACATGGTGTGGGGGGGTTAAACGTTTTCGGCCTGAACACAATCGGCCTTCATCAGAACAGTATTTGACAACAGCTGAAAAATAACAGACATGAACATGTCAAAAGGGTAGGCGGATGCAATAATAACAAATTACAGTGAATACCTCAACAGAACGCTAAGGTAAAATAGAATGAAAAGGGAATAACACAAAATATAAACTAACTTCCAGGGAGAAGTTTGCAACCTAGAAAGTGAAAAGCGAAAAACTATCCATAAGTGACATGCTGAAAACATACAAATATATGTAATTAACTGTTAAGGAGTATAAGTAAATAAAATGAAATGGTCAGAATCAGAAATTGGAACTGGCAACCAGAAAGGATATAGTGGTCCTATTATGAACGAAGTGGAGTGATGTGCCCAAAGAGATCACTAGAGAATTTTCCTGTAAAGAGAAGAGCAAGTTAAGCAAGTGACACAGTGCGATGCTATTAGCTACTTCCCAGTGAGGATATAGAAGACGATGAAATAGTTAAAAGTTTGTAGGTACTACCTTGTTATGAGCTCAATAATAGTACAGGGGAAAGCATCTATTTCGTATGAAACCACAATGAAAATGCGGACTGTAGGTAAGAGAGTTAATAGTGAGTGAAATACAAATGAACTCCTCTAGGCTAAGTGGTGGAACAACGGACAGGGCTATACCTTATTGGACGCTGACCGGAAATGTGGAGAGAGCGCTGAGAGCTATATATAGCGATGGGTAAGCGCTGTAAAAAATGAAGGAGACTGTAATTACATCTCAAAAAGGAGTGAGGAAGCGCGCCTCATCTCCTGTGTTTACCTTATGCCGGGTGCTGGCGTGCCTGGGACTGCCAAGGAAGCAGGACGCTCATTGAGCGTTACTTCCGGTATAAGTAGTGTAGGCTCTCAGGGGATATAGCTCTGGGATCGCCGTCCTGGTAGACGGAGTGGCACCGAAATAGTTCATTCACAGACAGCAGTTCTGGTGTAAACTGGCCGCAACCAGCTTTATTAAAGTCCACAGCAAACAATAGGTGATAAAAACAACTCATAAACAGAAATCCTAAGCCTCTCCGACTTCTTACTACACATAGATAATTTCCCTTTCTATCCGGTCCAGACTCTAACAGTCTGGCCCCAAAATAACACATATAATCTGTAATTACCAGCGTGAGGTTCACATGAGACTCCACCGGCGTCTGAAGTCAGATCCAGACTGAGAGCCCCCGTCTGGACTCCCCAAGCAGCTACTTCTGGCTGTCTAATTTAAGCAGCTGTGTTCACTCAGGGTTGAACTGCAAGCCTGTCCCGGATGGGAATGGAGTGAACACCGTACTGCCAACCTATTTTCCTTATGCGCCCCAGCTAAGAAACCTGGGCGAGATATACACCCCGTCCAGTACGCACCCCTTCACTGTCTCACATATCCCCCCCCTCTTCTCCAGACCGGAGGGCTGGTCAACAACTCCAAAGAGACAGTGAACTCTGGATAAGGCATCCGCATTACCCTGTAATTTCCCAGGTCTATATGCTCGACAGAGAAATTGAATTCTTGAAGCGAAAGGAACCACCTTGTCACCCTGGCATTCCTTTCCTTGTTCTGCTTCATCCATGCCAGAGGAGCATGGTCTGACTGCAATTTAAATTTCCTCCCCAAGAGGTAATAACGCAGCGAGTCCAGCGCCCATTTGATTGCGAGGCACTCTCGCTCCACAATGGCATAATTTTGTTCAGCCGGTGTCATTTTTCGACTAAGATAAATGACTGGGTGTTCTTCATCCCTCACGACCTGCGACAACACCGCCCCTAACCCCACATTAGAGGCATCAGTTTGGACCAGAAACTCTTCCCTGAAATTAGGGGTGACCAGGACTGGTCTTTGACATAAAGCCCTTTTCAACGACTGAAATGCTTTTTCTGCCTCTGGATTCCAATCTATCATTTTTGACTTCCCACCTCTTGTCAGGTCGGTTAATGGGGCCGCAATGGAGGCATAATTTTGTACGAATCTGCGATAGTACCCAGTTATACCCAGAAACGCTTTAACCTGTCGTTTTGTGAGGGGTATAGGCCAGTTCTGAATTGCCTCTACCTTATCGATTTGAGGCTTAATCAGTCCCCTGCCAATGACATAGCCCAGGTATTTGGCCTCTTCTAGGCCGATTGCACACTTCTCTGGGTTTATGTTCAGCCCAGCTCCGCCTATCGAGTCTAAGACGGCTTGTACCTTAGCGAGGTGGCTCTCCCAATCGGAACTGAAAATTACCACATCATCTAGGTAGGCAGCTGCATAGGCTTGATGTGGCCGCAGGATCAGGTCCATAAGCCTCTGAAAGGTAGCTGGGGCTCCATGCAACCCGAATGGCATCACAAGATACTGAAACAAACCTTCCGAGGTTGCAAAGGCCGTTTTTTCTTTTGCCTCCTCAGACAGTGGTATCTGCCAGTACCCTTTTGTCAAATCGAGGGTTGTAATATAACGGGCACCCCCTAACCGCTCGACTAGCTCGTCTACCCGTGGCATCGGGTATGCGTCAAATTTTGACACGTCGTTCAACTTTCTGAAATCATTACAGAACCTCCAGGTTCCATTAGGTTTTGGGATCAGGACAACCGGGCTACACCACTCACTTTGGGCCTCCTCAATGACCCCTAGGTCTAGCATGCGTTTGATTTCAGTAGAGACTATCTTTCTGCGGGCTTCCGGAATCCTGTACGGTTTTACCTTGACCTTAGTACCGGGCTCGGTCTCGATATGGTGTTTTACGAGAGAAGTCCGGCCGGGCAAGTCAGAAAACCTCTGCTGATTTCTCTGGAGAAACTCCCGTACTTCCTGTTTTTTGGTGCACGGACAATGTCTCACCAATGGTCACAGGAGGTAGAGATGGTTTCAACCCTTTCTCTACTTCACCCGAGGCCAACAATGACTCTCTGTCCCTCCAGGGCTTGATCAGATTGACATGGTACACCTGGTAGGGCTTTCGTCTCCCAGGTTGGTGTACTTTGTAAGTGACCTCGCTCACTTTCTGTACTATCTCGTATGGGCCATGCCACTTGGCCAAAAACTTACTTTCCACCGTGGAATTAGGATTAGGACTCGATCCCCGGGATTGAAAGTCCTAATTTTTGCTGACCGATTATATACCCTGCTTTGAGCTTCTTGGGCTCTCTGTAGATGATTCTTAACTAATGGCATAATTTTAGCAATTCTCTCTTGCATCTGGGCAATATGCTCTATAACACTCTTGTATGGAGTTGCCTCGGTTTCCCATACTTCCCTGGCTATGTCTAGCAAGCCCCGCGGGTGCCGACCATATACCAACTCAAAGGGAGAAAACCCCGTAGAGGCCTGGGGCACCTCTCTAACCGAAAACATTAAGTAGGGTAACAGGTAGTCCCAGTCCCGCCCATCTTTTTCTACTGCTTTCTTTAACATATGTTTTAATGTTTTATTAAAACGTTCAACCAGCCCATCCGTCTGTGGGTGATACACGGATGTTCGAATGTGCGAGATGTTAAGCAACTTACACAGTTCCTTCATCACCTTGGACATAAAAGGTGTGCCTTGGTCCGTGAGGATCTCCTTAGGGATTCCTGTCCTGGAAAACATATGAAAGAGTTCCCGTGCAATATTTTTAGACGCCATATTTCTTAAAGGGACAGCCTCGGGGTACCGGTTGCATAATCAAGTACCACTAGTATGTACTGGTGCCCCCTGGCTGATTTTACAATAGGACCCACCAAGTCCATCGCTACCCTTTCAAATGGTATCTCTATTACCAGCAGCGGACTAATGGACTGCGGAAGTGAGACACCAGAGCATTTATCTGACACGTGGGGCAGGTTTTGCAATAATCCTCCACCTCCTGATAAACCCCTGGCCAGTAAAACCTCTGGAGGATTCTTTCCTGGGTCTTGTCCATCCCTAGGTGCCCACCCAGCACATGATTATGTGACAAACCTAGCACCATACTTCTATATGGCTTAGGTACTAGGAGCTGACTCACGGCCTCTCCCTTTACTTTAGTGACCCTATACAGCAGGTCATTGTTCATGGCAAAATGGGGAAATTTTTCATCAGAGCCGGGCTCTTGTGGGACCTCATTCAGAACAGTTATATTTTCCCTGGCATGTTTAAGAGGGGGGTCTCGCAATTGTTCACTCCCAAAATTGCCACGGGACACCGGTAGGTCAGGGACATTCTGTTCTAGAGTACCGTCATCCCCCTCCCCCAACATCACCTGCAATGGAAACTCATCTTTATCACGGTCATCATCATTATCAGATTCATCATTATTATGATTAGCATCATCATCATTATCATTATTATCATCATCACATAAGTTTAACGGCCCACTAGCATCGTGTTCCGCCCCTCTGAGCCGCACAACCTCAGTAGGAGCCCCATCACACTGTCCAGTAGAACCGTTTTTTCTCCAAAGATCCCAAAACAGGGGAAAGTCACGACCCAATATGGCGGGGTGCATCAGGTTCTTCACTACCCCCACTTCATACGACATCTCCCCGAGTTTTGTGACGAAGTCCATGGAAGTTACCGGGTAGACTTTGGTGTCTCCATGTATGCACATCACGCTCAGGTGTTTATCGGGTTGAAGTCCCTATCAGCCATGCTGGCATGTACCAGAGTCACTCGACTCCCTGAGTCTAGGAGGGCCTGTACTGGGCAGCCATTTATAACCACCTGACACAGTTGTGGGCCAGTCTCCTCGACTGGGGTGGCCGCGCACACAGGTTCCGCGAGGAAAGAGAGGGACTGTCCAGCGTCACAGTCCATAGGTTCCCCCACTAGTGGACAGTTGGCTGAAATATGACCCCGTTCACGGCATCTCCAACACTGTCTCAGGTCTGGAGTTCAGACGGGGAGACCTGTCTAGGCCTGAGGTCTCCTGACAGGGAAGTATCACTCTTTCGCTCACCCATGTCGCCCCGGGCCTGAACCCGTCGGTCAGCAGCCCCCCTTGCCCCAACAGCTGGAACTCTCTTACCGGGAGATGACGGAGGCCGGGTACTCCGAACTGATGATCGCTCGGACGGCTGGTCACGAAGATAGTCTTTGGTGGCGAAGTACCTTTCTATCAAGCTGACCAGTTGATCGGCGTCTTTGGGATCTCCCTGTCCGACCCAGAGCTGTACCTCAGGGGGAAGGACCCAGATGTACCGGTCCAGCACTACCTTTTCAACCATTTGAGCAGGGGTGCTGATGTCAGGTTCCAGCCACTTCCTTACTAAAGAAATCAAGTCATACATCTGTGAGCGAGCAGGCTTGTCTCGACTGTATCTCCAGTTTTGGACTCTCCTGGCATGGACTGCCCTCGTCACACCCAGGCGGGAAAGAATCTCCGCTTTCAGCTTAGTATAGTTTTTGCTGTCCTGCTCACTGAGGTCAAAATAGGCTTTTTGGGGTTCCCCAGTCAGATAGGCGCGACCACCATGGCCCATTCAGATGATGGCAGACTCTCCTTCTCTGCCAGTCTCTCAAATATAGCTAGATATGCCTCCACATCGTCATGAGGTGTCATCTTTTGCAGAGTCTGTTTTACCTCCTTCTTTACAGCGGACAATGCCGGTGACCCGTCGTCCTCACTCGAGGTGCTGCGATTTTTTTGTAGTACTGCAATCTGCTCCATTAATAACTGGTTAGTCTCCTGCTGCTGCTGTTGTATGCTCTGCTGGGCCTGCTGGCTATGTAGGTGTTGCTGCTGCATGCTCTGCTGGCTCTGTAGGTGTTGCTGCTGCATGATCTGTTGGGCCTGGACCAGGTGCTTCACGAGCTCCTCCATACTGCCGGACATCTTGGGCTGGCTGACAGCCTTTACCCAAGACATATACACTCCACAGTCCTCTCCACAAGAAGTTCAGTTTTGCGGTGCAGACACTTTTTTTTTTTTCTTTGCAAAGTCTATTAGGGCTACTGTCTCTTTAAGACTGCTCCAACAGACGTTTCTTTTGCTAGCAAACTTTTTTCTTTGCTGCTGTCTTGAGCCACTGTGCTGCCCCAGCATTCGAGCACCAATTGTAGGCTCTCAGGGGATATAGCTCTGGGATCGCCGTCCTGGTAGACGGAGTGGCACCGAAATAGTTCATTCACAGACAGCAGTTCTGGTGTAAACTGGCCGCAACCAGCTTTATTAAAGTCCACAGCAAACAATAGGTGATAAAAACAACTCATAAACAGAAATCCTAAGCCTCTCCGGCTTCTTACTACACATAGATAATTTCCCTTTCTATCCGGGTCCAGACTCTAACAGTCTGGCCCCAAAATAACACATATAATCTGTAATTACCAGCGTGAGGTTCGCATGAGACTCCACCGGCGTCTGAAGTCAGATCCAGACTGAGAGCCCCCGTCTGGACTCCCCAAGCAGCTACTTCTGGCTGTCTAATTTAAGCAGCTGTGTTCACTCAGGGTTGAACTGCAAGCCTGTCCCGGATGGGAATGGAGTGAACACCGTACTGCCAACCTATTTTCCTTATGCGCCCCAGCTAAGAAACCTGGGCGAGATATACACCCCGTCCAGTACGCACCCCTTCACTGTCTCACAGTAGTCAGCTGCCCTGATCAGCTGATGCCGCGTCACCAAAGGCGCATGTGCAGTGTCCCACAAGACCCACTGCGTAGTAGCAGCGTTGAGCTGCTATTGTGTCATGTACTGCGCCTGCGCAATGCTTATAGGAGGCTGTATAATTGCTGAATCGTATAAATAGACCTATAATAAGGGCGCCTGAAGTGAAAATAATTTAATGAGGCTACCGATGTATTGGCGTTATGTTATGAGTATGTGTTGGATGGGCTACTAGGTTCAAGAAAAGGAAAAAAGAAAAAAAGGGGGAGGGGGGAGGGAAGAGAAATGGTGCATCTATACACTACCATAGTGGCTGATGTGTAAATGGTGGAAGAAGGTCACCGGTTCTAGGAAAATAAAGAATTATAGATTAGAATACAGTAGAATTCACAAAATGTTACATTGAATTGTAAATTTATATGAACACCTGGGCAATAATCATCAAATAAAATATGGAGTTATACAGACATCACATTATAAAAAAGCTGACACATCAAAGTCTCTATTAAGGCCTTTGGGTTCCAGTGTCTGAAAAGTAAAAATCCAAAATGCCTCTCTTTTTTTGAGGATCTTGGATCTATTGAGTCCACGTCTATTAATGTCAATTTGCTCCAACACTTGGAACCTAAGTTGTGAAATACTATGATTGTATTCACAAAAGTGATGTGGCAGGGGAAGATGTGTTTTTTTGCAGAGAATATTGGATTTATGTTGGGATATTCTATCCTTCACCGCCTGAGTGGTTTCCCCTATGTAGGCCAATCCACAGGGACATTTAATGAGATATATGACGTGAGTGGATTCACAGGTATAGTATCCCTGAATAGGGAAACTGAGTCCAGTGTGGGGATGAAAAGCTGCAGCACCTTTCTGCACGTTGTTGCACTGCATGCAATTTAAACATGGGAAAGCACCCTTACTCTGGGTACATAAAAAGGTCTGTTTAGATGTAACTTGCCGTGAGCCTATATCAGCTTTTACCAGTTTGTCCCTAAGGTTACGTGGATGCCGAAAACAGCTGAGAAATGGGTTCTGGAATTCAGGGATAGAAGGATAACTCTTAGTAAGGATATTCCAGTGTTTTCTAAGTGAGGATTGTACCAAATTAGAAAATGGATGGTATGTAGTAACAAACGGGACTCGTTTGTGGTCAGAACGTACTGTTCTGCACGTGCTGTCATTTTTTGGCGTCTGATAATATGGCTTGTGGGTAACCTCTATGGATAAATTTGGTTTCCATTTCTTGTAACCTGAGAGCCCTCACCCCATCACTGGAGATGATTCTGTTCACCCTACCAAACTGAGATTTCGGAATTGAATTTTTCATTGCCGGTGGGTGACAACTTTGGAAGTGAAGGAGGCTATTTCTGTCCGTGGGTTTGGTATAAAGATCACTGGTCAAAATGCCCCCACTATCCTTGTGGATTAATGTGTCCAGAAAGTTTATAGTGACATTATGATGTTGTATTGAAAATTTCAATTCTGGCCATATGTTATTGATATGTTCATTGAATAGCATGAGTGATTCAATGGGCCCATCCCAGATGCAAAAGATGTCATCTATAAATCTACGCCAAGTGTTGCTGGAAGAGGGGATGATTGTATACAAAATCATCCTCAAAAATGGCCATATATGCGATAGCGTAAGGGGGCGCCACATTTGATCCCATTGCGAATGTGGCGCCCCCTTACAAGAGTTTGACCAGCTTAGAGATGCCCTTAATCTGATTGACTATGACAATGTCCTCAGAAATAAGAATATAAATAATAAATGGGGAAATTTAAGAACATCCTAAATAGCCACTGTAAGTGGATTATACCTTATTGGAATAAAAGGACAAGAAATAGGAAAAACACAATGTGGCTAAGCAAAGAAGTAAGAGGGGCAAATAACAGTAAAAACAAAGCATTTAAACTACTAAAGCAGGATGGCACCTTTGAAGCTCTAAAATCTATAGGGAGAAAAGTACTTTATTTAACCCCTTCACCCCCAAGGGTGGTTTGCACGTTAATGACCGGGACAATTTTTACAATTCTGACCACTGTCTCTTTATGAGGTTATAACTCTGGAACGCTTCAACGGATCTTCGCGATTCTGAGATTGTTTTCTCGTGACATATTGTACTTCATGTTAGTGGTAAAATTTCTTCCATATAACTTGCGTTTATTTTTGAAAAATACGCAAATATGGCGAAAATTTTGAAAATTTAGCAATTTTCAAACTTTGAATTTTTATTCCCTTAAAACAGAGAAATATGTAACACAAAATAGTTAAGAAATAACATTTCCCACATGTCTACTTTACATCAGCACAATTTTGGAATCAAAATTTTTTTTTGTTAGGAAGTTATAAGGGTTAAAAGTTGACCAGCGATTTCTCATTTTTACAACAAAATTTACAAAGCCATTTTTTTTAGGGACCACCTCACATTTGAAGTCACTTTGAGGGGTCTACATGACAGAAAATACCCAAAAGTGACACCATTCTAAAAACTGCACCCCTCAAGGTACTCAAAACCACATTCAAGAAGTTTATTAACCCTTCAGGTGCTTCACAGGAACTAAAGCAACGTGGAAGGAAAAAATGAATATTTAACTTTTTAGCCACAAAAATGATCTTTTACAAACTTTTTTTTTATTTTCACAAGGGTAAAAGGAGAAAATGGACAGATAAGGTTGTTATGCAATTTCTCCTGAGTACGTCAATACCCCATATGTGGGGGAAAACCACTGTTTGGGCACACGGCAGAGCTCGTAAGGGAAGGAGCGCCGTTTGACTTTTTCAAACTAAAATTGGCTGGAGTTGAGATTGGACGCCATGTCGCGCTTGGAGAACCTCTGATGCGCCTAAACAGTGGAAACCCCCCACAAGTGACACCATTTTGGAAACTAGACCCCCTAAGGTACTTATCTAGATCTGTTGTGAGCACTTTGAACCCCCAAGTGTTTCACAAAAGTTTATAATGCCTGGGTGTGAAAAAAAAAAAAAAAATTCCACAAAAATGATTTTTTAGTCCTAAATTTTTGAATTTTCCCAAGGAAATTGGACCCCAAAAGTTGTTGTCCAATTTGTCCTGAGTACGCTGATACCCCATATGTGGGGGTGGAAAACTGTTTGGGCGCACGGCAGGGCTTGGAAAGGAAGTAGTAACGTTTTGGAATGCAGACGTTGATGGGGGTCATGTTCCGTTTGCAGTGCCCCAGATGAGCCTAAACAGTGGAAATCCCCCACAAGTGACCCCATTTTGGAAACTAGACCCCCTAAGGAACTTATCTAGATCTTTGGTGAGCACTTTGAACCCCCAAGTGCTTACACAAGTTTATAATGCCCGGGCATGAAAATAAAAAATCCTATTTTTTTCCCACAAAAATTATCTTTTAGTCACTAATTTTTTATTTTCCCAAGGGTATCAGGAGAAATTGGACCACATAAGTTGTTGTCCAATTTGTCCTGAGTACGCTGATGCCCCATATGTGTGGGGGAACCACTGTTTGGGCGCACGGCAGAGCTCGGAAGGGAAGGAGCACCATTTGACTTTTTCCAACCAAAATTGGCTGGAATTGAGATTGGATGCCATGTTGCATTTGGAGAGCCCCTGATGTGCCTAAACAGTGGAAACCCCCCACAAATGACCCCATTTGGGAAACTAGACCCCCTAAGGAACTTATCTAGATCTTTGGTGAGCAATTTGAACCCTCAAGTGCTTCACACAAGTTTATAACGTAGAGCCGTAAAATTTAAAAATCATATTTTTTCCACAAAAATGATCTTTTCACCCGAATTTTTATTTTTCCAAGGGTAACAAGACTCCAAAAGTTATTGTGCAATTTGTCCTGAGTACACTGATACCCCATATGTGGGGGTATACCACTGTTTGGGTGCATGGCAGAGTTTGGAAGGGAAGGAGCGCCATCTCACTTTTTCAACGCAGAATTGGCTGGACGCCATGTCGTGTTTGGAGAGCTCCTGATCTGCCTAAACAGTGGAAACCCCCCACAAATGACACCATTTTGGAAACTAGACCCCTCAAGGAACTTATCTAGATGTGTGGTGAGAACTTTGAACCCCCAGGTGTTTCACTAAAGTTTATAACGTACAGCCTTAAAATAAAAAATCCTTTTTTTTTTTTACAAAAATGATTTTTTCGCCCCCAATATTTTATTTTCACAAGGGTAACAGAAGAAATTGGAACCCAAAAGTTGTTGTCCAATTTGTCCTGAGTACGCTGATACCCAATATGTAGGAGAAAACTACTGTATGGGTGCACGTCAGGGCTCGG